>BQNB010012333.1:41033-79420 GCA_026074375.1 Tanacetum coccineum
CTAAGATAACATCATCGGGGCTTCAAGACTTGGTTACTTCTCTTGGGGCTTCTTGGGACTTCCTTGATCAGAGATTTGTTGCCATTGATGGTTATAGAATAAGAGGTGTTGGTGTGATTTGAAATGAACAAGGGTGCGCCTATTTATAGTGTAAATTCACCTTGGTGCCCAAGTTTGGGGTAATGAGGTGTCAAGAGAAGGTGAAAGGCTTGGAGAACAAGGTGTAGTGATAAGTATAGGTGCTTGGTGAGTCATAGAAGCAAGGTGGAGGGTTTGTGTGGTGGATTTTGTTACCGCGGCTGAAGTAGGACACAAAGAAGAGATGTGGCTTGTTTTGTGGCCAAGGAATGGACTTGAGATACTTGTAAGCTTCTTAGGCATGAAGGATGTGCATCATCAAGGTTCTTGATCACATGGTTGGTTTTAAAAAATGGGTTAAAATAAGCTAAATGAGGTTGCGGATTCATTTAGGGCACGATTAGGGTTTTCATGTTTATTTTTCATGTGCATTTGATTATTAATGATAGATTATGGTTTATAAGGTTTGTATTAAGAGTTTACCACAAGTTTTGATTAGTGGTTCGAGTTCAAAATGGGTGAAAATAGGAAACGGGTCATGGTTTGAAATTAGGGTTCGTTTAGAGTTTTCTAGGTTTAATTCTTGTACATTATTATTAAAAATGGTGAAATGATGATGTAATGTGATTTGTAATGTTGCAATTTATGTTATTACAACTTATTTGGGTAGTGGTTGAGGTTTAAAATGGATAAAAATCAAGAAACGGGTCACGGTTTACTATTTAGCTTGGGTTAGGGTTTCTAACTTGGATTTCTTGTAATTTCATGAATTGAGAAAGAATATAGAACGTAAATGAAGTGTATGACTTGCTTGTAACTTTTATTTGATAGATTGTACAAGATTACTTCGAAAAATGGAGGTAAAACTGCTATTTTGGATATCATGCATTAATGACTTGTACATTATGCATTAAAGGACTTGTACCTTCTTTTAAAAGGAAAGTATATTCAAATGAGATGTTATTTTACTTGTATATATGCTTTAGTAGCTTGTACATTCATCTTGGATAGTTACATTACCCATAATTAGGGTTTAGGCATAAATGTTAACGGTTTAAGCTCATTTGGTATTATCGTCGTGAAAACTTTGTTAAATGAATAACGTATATGATAAAATGGATATTAGATTGTTGACTTGACATATTAGGACATTTACTTGATGTAAACATAGATAGATTAGGCATAGGTCGTTGCGTGAACTTGTTTACTTTAGAAATATAAACTATGATACGTAATGGAATGGAATGAAACGAAATTTTATTCTCGCAAAAAAGTAGTACTTAATATAATACATAGAGATTACATTGATGAAATACTAGAAAATTATGGGTTGTTATAGTCCCCCAACCTTACAGAAATCTCATCCCGAGATTTGATTAAGTGATAGAGTGATATTTGGAAACAGAAGTTCTTAGTTTCTACAGTTTCTAGTCTGATGGCCTACTTTGTTGCAATTCTGACATCTGATAGTACAAGGTCCAGTGTGATGCAGTGTACACTTCCTACAGAGGGGATGAGGTCCATTATATCCACGGTTTCCGTTATCCTTGAAGGTTTCCTGCCTTCCATTTTGTTATTGGTGATGATCATTGTTGCGGTTGTTATTGTTGCGGTTATCTTGGTAGTTGTTGTTGCGATTATTGGAGTGGCTATTGTTGTTACGATCATTGGGGTAGTTGTTGAGATCATGATTATTGGGGTAGTTGTTGTTGTTAGTGGTGTTTCTTCCATCATCAAACTTTCATTTGTGATCATTGGTTTCTTGCACAGAATTACGCTTTATTACCTGCTCCTTCAACCTCTGAGCTATGTTGACAGCTTCCTCCAAAGTTTGAGGTTTTGAAGCAGTAACGTTTCCTTCAATGCTTTGGGGCAGTCCCCCGTTGAAAGCTTCCATAAGTTTCTCAGAATTTGGTACCATGTTTGGACATAAGACTACTAATTCTTGGAATCTTCTAATGTAAGTCTTGAGATCATTTTCTTTTACAGTCAGACCGTAAAATTCATCTTCCATCTTCTTGATCTTAGTTCGAGGACAATACTTGTTTGTTAAAAGCCTTTTCAATTCGGTCTAGGTGATCCTATTGACTTGTTCCATCCCAATAGGTTGGTCGTATGCATTCCACCAGGACAAGGCGTCATCGGTTAGAGTACCTGTAGCAAATGTCACTCTGTCTTCCTCGGCACACTTGCTACGCGAAAATACCGATTCAGTACGTTCAAACCAACGAATGAGTTCAACAGCTACTTTCGTACCATTGAAGTATAAAGGTTGACAATTCCTAAACCCTTTGTAGTTACTTATTACATTCCTATTGATATTTTCCATGGTAGCAGCTTGTGCTTCCAGAGCTGCAGCAATACCATCAGTAATCAGTTGCCAGATGGCAACCTGTGTCATAGTTGGTGTTTCAGATGTTGATATTCTCTTGGGAGGCAACTATTAACATATACAAGACAACACAGAATAAGAATCCATAAAATGATATAGTCATATCACAGATTAAGGTATGAGAATAAAAAGACTTGTGATCATTCTTTGATATTGCAGGATACAACAGAAAATTTTAGAATTTAAGACTTTAAGAGATAGATACGGAAATATTGGAATGAGTGATTCAATAGGAGGCTTAGTGTTTCTAAGTACAAATATTTTAGAAAATCGGATAGTAAGAGAATTATAGTAATTTCGGATAAAGATAGGAGTCATCATACTATAGGATAGACAATCTCGACATATATAATTGGTATTATAAAACAACGAGGTATAATGGAATCACCACTTGTATAAATAACTTGTCTATATAATATAATTTGACAAGTGTCATTATTTATACCATACATCTAGTGGTTGGATTCTAGAAAACTCTAATCTGGTGGTTATTCCTTGTTGTTTTTGAGTTTTGTGTCGCTTACAGCTTTCTAGAATCTTATCAAAGGGATAGTTTGGTGATGATGTAGTTGACCTAACCGGTGATGAAGATCCTACTGATTAAGATGGAGATATAGGTGTTTCAGTGTCTTTAGGTGATGAAATCTTCTCAAAAGGAAAGGAATCTCGAGAATCAAACATTGGTGATAGTGATAATACTGGAGATGGTGGTAAAACAGCTGGTAGAGCAATTATAACTTGGGGTGGTGGAATAGCATCATGAATATCAGAATCAGAAGGGATGATAGTAGAGTGAGGGGACGAAGACATGACTGTAACAACCCAGTAGTAAATAACATAAATTACTTATATAATAGTATAATAGTTATGTATTTTTACATACTATTCAGGAAAAGTAGTGGCATCTTCACAATTTACGGAATGTAGTGGCACGAAGGACATTGATGGCAAAAGAAAAGTAGTTATAGTTAAGGTTTTAACCTTGTTTTCTATAACCGTGAGCTTTGATACCACTCTATAACACCCCCATTTTGATAATATAGCAGCGGAAGCTAATCTAGGGTATTACTTCATGAATCATAGGAACAATCATAGAAAACGACTCAAAAGAGACGTTTTTAAAAGATACGTTATCATTCATTTAAAATCAGAGTTTTACAAAGGCATGTTCCAAAATCTAGAAACATAAAATGTGAATGATAACAAGTTTTAGCCATCTTCAAGTCCATGCCACTCCATGCCATAAGTTACTTAATTACCTAGGATAAACAAGCATAAAAAGGGTCAACACAAAGGTTGAGTGAAATTCATAGGTTTATTGGTAAATAGTTTGAATACAAATTATAGTAAGCACAATTGTTATGGAAAACAATATTATTATAGAAAACAGCATTATCAGGGAGAACATCATTATTATGGAGAACAGTTAAATGCAAGTCATCATAATAGTAATAATTACAACGAATACAATTATCATGGAAAAATGGTAACATTATTATTGCACCTAAGCTCATGACACCAATACGTTAACAGGGAAAATCACCGTAGTGACATTGGTTGAGGAACAAATGTCCCCGTGGAAAAGGTAACTTGCCAAGGTTACCCATTAGGTCAAATATAGTGCGTTTGGCTACCCTATGAATGGGTATACAAACGGGAGTCGTCACCCCCAATAGATCTATTCACAATACTTGCGTTTACTCGTAAGCAATTAATGGTTCATGATATGGAAATAATGGCACTGGAAGCTACTTAGGCAATAATATATCTGGATAGCATACAGTTGGAAAAACACTTGCATTCATGGTAAAATAATCATGTTGTTCAAAATTCATATTTTAAGCATGTATCCCCCTCGCGAGTTTATAAAGCATGTAAATAAGTAAAAGCGAGGTTATGAACTTCACCTTAACAGAATAGGGAAATCTGATTGATGGCAAAAGTATATCAAGTGAAAGATGTTCGTATGGTGGTATGATGTTATCTACTCGGGCGGGAAAGTTCAGAATATCGATTGAAAGAAAGTAGCTTTGTCACGTAACCTGGGATAATATGTCAAGTCTTAGTTTGATTGAATATGTTTTACATTATAAAGTATAATGTATATCTTTGATTGAATTATTATGGAGTATTGTATCACCGTTAGGGCCATCATAATTCAGAGGTCATTCAGTAAACGTTTGAGGAGCTAGGGCGACGTTTAAATCGAAAGACCCAACAACCAGTCAGAACGTAATACCAAGATGTAACCCTTAATATGAAGCACCCTAGAATTTGTGATACATTATAATCATGACATGATTTTTAAAAGCACATTGAAAATGAATTATATAATAGATAAAACATAATCGGTTTTGTAAGGTCTTTGCTCAATAACTGAAATCGATAAGCACGTCAAGCGTTAATTAAAGTTTATGTCTTATAAGGTTTTGAACACATTTTACACTTTTTCAAAATGTTACATTTTAGACCCTTAAGAATGAAAAATGGCAAAATATATCCTTGGAGTTTTCACTTTTACAAGTTTGGTCCTTCTAGTTTAAAAGATGTACAAAGTAAACCTTGTATTTTGGAAAGTAATATATTAGACCCCTATAGTTATAACTTTAATAAAATGACATTTTTAGCCCTTTTAGTTATATGTTTTTAAAAGTTACGATATATACCCCTTGCATGGAAAATATTTACAAAACAAGTCCCAAAAAATATTATGCAAGCTTATTTTAAGATTTTAAATGATATTTGCAGGTGATAGCTTATTAATATAAGTTAAAATAAGAAGTTTTAACATAACGAAAGTTTAAATTAATGATTCATTAAGCTAGAAATCAAAACGGGTCGAATAAGGGTTTTAAAACCAAAACGCATAGGTTTTTAATTCAAATTCCTTCAAGACTTGTTAAAGTGATTATAATATCATTAGTTAAGCTTATTAGAATTGATTATAACTTTAGTTTACCATTTTAGCTTATAAATTTAAGAAAAACATAAAATTAGGGTTTCGTGAGTTCGTTTTGAATCAAAAGTCAAGAACGAATGATTTTTAAGTTAAACGCTTGTAACAAGAGTATATTTAGGATAATGTGAACATTATAAGAGTTATAGAATAGTAGGAAAGTTTATGGAACCTGGTTTCGAGCTAAATGATTGAAAATGGGTCGAAATGGGGACTTTTGCTTTCGTACGCCTAAGATAACTTCCTTGGGGCTTCAAGACTTGGTAACTTCACTTGATTAATGCTCTTGGGGATTCTTGGGACTTCCTTGATCAGAGATTTGCTGCCATTTATGGTTATAGAATAAGAGGTGTTGGTGTGATTTGAAATGAACAAGGGTGCGCCTATTTATAGTGTAAATTCACCTTGGTGCCCATCATATTAGGGTAATGAGGTGTCAAATAAGGTGCCAAGGCTTGTATAACAAGGTTAGTGATTAGTGATAGCTACTTGAAGAGTCACAGAAGCATGGTGGAGGGTTTTGTGGTGGTATCTCTTTTTGTTTGGTTCAGCGGTTTGAAGTAGAGACACAAAAGAGGAGAGGTTGCTTGGTTTGTGGCCAAGAATAGACTTAAATGCTATGTAAGGCTGCTTAGGCATGAAGTAGGTGCATCATCAAGGTACTTGATCACATGATTGGTTTTAAAAATAGGTTAAAACAAGCTAAATGAGGTTGCGGGTTCATTAGGGCGCGATTAGGGTTTTCATGTTTATTTTTCGTGTGCATTTGATTATTAATGATAGTTATGATTATTAAGTTTAATATTAAGAGTTTACCACCAGGTTTTGATTAAGTGGTTCGAGTTCAAAATGGGTGAAAATGGATAAAAATCAAGAAACGAGTCACGGTTTACTATTTAGCTCGGGTTAGGGTTTCTAACTTAGATTTCTTGTAATTTTATAGAATAAGAATGAATATAGAACGTAAATGAAGTGCATGACTTGCTTGTAACTTGTACTTGATAGATTGTACAAGATTACTTAGAAAAACAAAGGTAAAATGGCTATTTTAGATATCATGCATTAATGACTTGTACATTATGCATTAAAGGACTTTAACCTTTTTTAAAGAAAGTAATTCAAATGAATGTTATTTTAAACTTGTATATATGCTTTATTAGCTTGAACATTCACTTAGATGTTAACTACTCATGGAATTAGGGTTAATAGGAATACTATACCGGTTTAAGCTTATTTAGTCATTATCGTCGATAAAACTACGTTAAATAGATAACGTACAATTATAGAGGAAATAGATTTACTTGACATATTATGAAGTTTACATGCTGTTAAACGTAGAGAAGAAATAGGCAAAGGTCATTACGAGAGCCCTTTACTTTAGAAATGTACACTAATTATACGTAATGGAATGGAATGAAACGAAATTTTAAATTCACGCAAAAAAGTATGTACATAATATAATACCAAGAAATAATTGATGAAATACCTAGAAAATTATGGTTTGTTATAGTCCCCCAACCTACAGAAATTCCCTCAGTCCAGATTTGATTAAGTGATAGATTGATATTTGCAACATAAGTTCTTATTTCTACAGTTTCTGTCTGATGGGCCCTAACGTTGTTTGCAATTCAGACATCTGATAGATACAAGGTCCAGTGTGATGGCCAGTGTACACTTCCTACAGAGGTTGATGGAGGTCATTATATCCACGGTTTTCCGTTATCCTTAAGTTTCCTGCCTTCCATTTTTGCGTTATTGGTGATGATTATTGGTTTGCGGTATGTTATAGTTGTGGTTATCTTTAGTAGTTTTGTTGCGATTAATTGAGTGGCTATTGTTGTTACGATCGATTGGTGTAGTTTGTTTGAGATCATGATATTGGGGAAGTTGTTGCTTGTTAGGTGGTGTTACCTCCACATCAAACTTTCATTTGTGATCATTGGGTTTCTTGCTACAGAATTACGCTTTATAATCTGCTCCTTCAACCTCTGATCTATGTTGACAGCTTTCCCCAAAGTTTGAGGTCTTTGAAGCAGTAATGTTTCCCTTCAATGCTTTGGGCTAGCCCCCTAGAAAGCTTCCATAATTTTCTCAGAATTGGTACCATGTTTTGGACAGAAGAAACCTGCTAATATTGGAATCTTCTAATGTAAGTCCTTGAGATCATTTTTCTTTTACATTCAGACCATAAATTCATCTTCCATCTTCTTGATCTCAGTTCAAGGATAATACTTGTTTGTTAAGAGCGTTTTCAATTCGGTCCAGGTGATCCTATTGGCTTGTTCCATCCCAATAGGTTGGGGGTATGCATACCACCAGGACAAGGCATCATCGGTTAGAGTATCTGTAGCAAATGTCACTCTGTCTTCCTTGGCACACTTGCTACACGAAAATACCGATTCAGTACGTTCAAACTAGCGAATGAGTTCAACAGCTCCTTTCGTACCATTGAAGTAGAAAGGTTGACAATTCATAAACCCTTTGTAGTTACTTATACATTCCTATTGATATTTGCCATGGTAGCAAGCTATGCTTCCAGAGCTGCAGCAATACTATCAGTAATCAGTTGCCGGATGGCAGCCTGAGTCATAGTTGGTGTTTCAGATGTTGATGTTCTCTTGGGAGGCATCTATCAACATATACAAGACAACACAAAATGAGAATCCATAAAATGATATAGTCATATCACAGATTAAGGTATGAGAATAAAAAGACTTGTGATCATTCTTTGATATTGCAGGATACAACGGAAAATTTTAGAATTTAAAAGGGGAAAACTTTTAGTAGAGATAGATACGGTGAAAAAAAAAAAAAAATGGAATGAGTGATTCAATAGGAGCCTTAGTGTTTCTAAGTACAAATATTTGAGAAAATCGGATGGTAAGAGAATTATAGTAATTTTGAATAAAAATAGGAGTCATCATACTATAGGATAGACAATCTTGACATATATAATTGGTAAAACAACGAGGTATAATAGAATCATCACTTGTATAAATAACTTGTTTATATAATTTACATAGTAAAATTTGACAAGTGTCTTTATTCATACATCTAGTGGTTGGATTCTATAAAACTCCAATCTGGTGGTTCTTCCTTGTTTTTTTTGAGTTTTGTGTCGCTTACAGCTTTCTAGAATCTTATCAAAGGGATAGTTTGGTGATGATGTAGTTGACCTAACCGGTAATGAAGATCCTACTAATGAAGATGGAGATATAGGTGTTTTAGTGTCTTTAGGTGATGAAATCTTTTAGAAGGAAAGGAATCTCGAGAATCAAACATTGGTGATAGTGATAATACTAGAGATGGTGGTAAAACAGCTGGTAGAGCAATAATAACTTAGGGTGGTGGAATAGCATCATTAATATCAGAATAAGAGGGGATGATAGTAGAGTGAGGGGACGAAGACATGACTGTAACAACCCAGTAGTAAATAGCATAAGTTACATAATATTATAGTAAATAATAGTAATGCAATTTACATACTATCAGGATAAGTAGTGGCGTCTTCACAATTCATCTTCACAATTCATGGAATGTAGTGGCACTAAGGACATTGATGGCAAAAGAAAAGTAGTTATAGTTAAGGTTTTAACCTTATTCTCTATAACCATGAGCTCTGATACCACTTTGTAACACCCCCATTTTGATAATATAGCAGCGAAAGTTAATCTAGGGTATTACTTCATGAATTATAGGAACAATCATAGAAAACTACTCAAAAGAGACGTTTTTAAAGATACGTAAACATACATTTAAAATCAGAGTTTTACAAATGTGCAAGTATCCCAAAATCTAGATACATAAAATGGAGAATGATAACAAGTATTTTAGCCAATCTTCAAGTCATGCCACTCCATCCATAAGTTACTCAATTACCTAGATCAACAGGCATAAACAGGGTCAACACAAATGTTGGTGAAATTACATAGGTTTATGGTAAATAGTTTGAATACAAATTATAGTGAGCACAATTGTTATGGAAAACAGTATTATTATAGAAAATAGCATTATCATGGAGAACAGCATTATTATGGAGAAGAGTTGAATGCAAGTCATCATAATGGTAATAATTGCAACAAATACAATTATCATGGAAAAATAGTAACATTATTATTGCACTAAGCTCATGACACCGATACGTAAACAGGGAAAATCACCGTATGACATTGGTATATAGGAACAATGTCCCCGTGGAAAAGTATAACTAGCCAAGGTTGACCTATTAGGATCAAAAATAGTGCGTTTGGCTAAGGATGCCCTATGATAAGGGTATACTAACGGGAGTCGTCGCCCCCAATAGATCTATTCACAATAGCTTCTTTTACTCGAAGCAATATAATGGTTCATGATATGAAAATAATGGCACAGTAATACTTAGGCAATAATATATCTCGATAGCATACAGTTGGAAAACACTTGCATTCATTGTAAAAAATCGTGTTTTCAAAAATCATAGTGTTAAGCATGTATCCCCTCGCAAGTTTATAAGCAGTAAATTAAGTAAAAGCGAGTTTATGAACATCACCTTCACAAATAGGGAAATCTGATGTGATTGGCAAAAGTAAATCAATGAAAGACGTTCGAGATGGTGGTACGATGTAATCTACTTGGAGGGAAAGGATCAAATATCGATTGAAAGAAAGCATCTTCGTCACGTAACCTAGGATAATATGTCGAGTCTTAGTTTGATTGAATATGTTTTACAATATAAAGTATAATGTATATCTTTGCTTGATATATTATGGAGAAATTTTTGTATCACCGTTTGGGCCGTCCTAATTCAGAGTCATTCAATAAACCGTTTGAGAGCTAGGGCACGTTAAAAATGGGTAAACCCAACAACTCAGTCAGAACGTAATACCAAGATGAAACCCCTTAATATGAAGCTCCCTAGTATTGTGATACGATATAGATTCGGGATAGGATTTTTAAAAGCACATCGATGATGAATTATATAATAGTTATAACATAATCGGTTTTAAGCTTTTTTGCTCAATAACTGAAATGATAAGCAGCGTTCAAAGCCTGTAATAAAAGTTATGTCCTTATAAGGTTTTGAACACATATTAACCACTTTTTTCAAAATGTTACATTTTAGACCCTTAATAGATGAAAAATGGCAAAATATATCGCTTGGGGAGTTTTTTACTTATACAAGTTTGGTCCATCTAGTTTAAAAGATGTACAAAGTAAACTTGTAATTTGGAAATGTAACATAATAGAACCCTATCGTTATAACTTTAATAAAATGACATTTTTAGCACTTTTAGTTATAAGTTTTTGAAAGCTACGATATATACCCCTTGCATGGAAAATATTTACAAAACAAGTCCAAAATATCATGTAAGCTTATTTTAAGATTATAAATGATATTTTCAGGTGATATCTTATTAATATAAGTTAAAATAAGAAGTTTTAACGTAACGAAAGTTTAGATTAACGATTCGTTAAGCTAGAAATCAAAACGGGTCGAATTAGGGTTTTAAAACAAAAACGCATAGGTTTTTAATTCAAATTCCTTCAAGACTTGTTAAAGTGATTATAATATCATTAGTTAAGCTTATTATAATAGCTTAAAACTTTAGTTTACCATTTTAGCTTATAGATTTAAGAAAAACACGAAATTAGGGTTTCGTGAGTTCCTTTTTGATCAAAAGGCAAGAACGAATGATATTTAATAAACGCTTGTAACAAGAGTATATTTAGGATAATGTGAACATTATAAGAGTTATAGAACAGTAGGAAAGTTTATGGAACCTGGTTTCGAGCTAAATGATTGAAAATGGGTCGAAATGGGGACTTTTGCTTTCGTACGCCTAAGATAACTTCCTCGGGGCTTCAAGACTTGGTTACTTCTCTTGGGGATTCTTGGGACTTCCTTGATCAGAGATTTGCTGCCATTTATGGTTATAGAATAAGAGGTGTTGGTGTGATTTGAAATGAACAAGGGTGCGCCTATTTATAGTGTAAATTCACCTTGGTGCCCAAGTTTAGGGTAATGAGGTGTCAAGAGAAGGTGCAAGGCTTGGAGAACAAGGTGTAGTGATAAGTATAGGTGCTTGGTGAGTCATAGAAGCAAGTGAGTTGTGTGTGAGTGGATTTTGTTACCGCGGCGAAGTAGGACACAAAGAATAAGATGTTGGCTTGTTTTGTGGCCAAGGAATGGACTTGAGATACTTGTAAGCTTCTTAGGCATGAAGGATGTGCATCATCAAGGTTCTTGATCACATGGTTGGTTTTAAAAAATGGGTTAAAATAAGCTAAATGAGGTTGCGGATTCATTTAGGGCACGACAATAGGGTTTTCATGTTTATTTTTACCCATGTGTCATTTGATTTATTAAATGGATACATTATGGTTTTATAATGTTTGTATTAAAGTTACCAAAGTATTTGATATAGTTGGATTTCAGTTCAAAATGGGTGAAAAAATAGAAACGGGTCATGGTTTGAAATTAGGGATCGGTTTAAGAGTTTTCAATGGTTTTAATTCATTTACATTATTATTAAAAATGGTGAATATGATGAAGTAATGTGATATTGTAATGTTGCAATTTATGTTATAACAACTTATTTTGGATGGAATTTCAACGTAGTCAATCCTACTAGGAGTGTGTTATCTTTTAGCATAAGTTTGACCATTACTAATAACACAATCATTTGTGAACATTTAGATTCAACAAAACATCGTCAACACAAGTGTAAGTTGCAATTTGATGATTGTTCTTTTCATCCTTTTTAATAGATTTTGTAATTTTCATGTATTGACCATACATGTAGATTTTGAAAATATCTATGGTTATTTTATTGATATCTTTGTAATCTAATAAAATTCTAATCTCGATTATGTTCACGATCGAAAGTTTTGTAATTGGAACTTGTAATGAGAATTAACATCTTTTGAATAATGATTAATTACTTCATTAAGTTTCCGCTTACGATTATTTTTGAGATGATGAAGAATCACTATCCATGATAAGTTCCATCATTCCTAATCCTAATCTTAAATAATTAAATACTTCACGTTTTAAAGGCTTAGTAAATATATCGGCTATATTATCTTCGAATGCAACATTCTCGATAAAGATATTGCCCTTTTGGACATTATCGCGTAGAATGTGGTGGCGTATTTCTATATGTTTAGTTCTAGAGTGTTGTGCGGGGTTTTTGCTTAAGTCGATAGCACCTTTATTGTCGCACATAATCGGAACATCGTCGAGGCGTATGCCGTAGCTTGTTTCATCCATAGTGCTTGTTTACATGCCTTACCGGCGGAGATGTATTCGGCTTTGGTCATGAAGATACCAAGGGCTGTTTGTTTCTTAGCGAACCAAGATGTTAAACAACATCCCATGAACGTACAAACGCCACTAGTGCTTTTGCGAGCAACATAATCGCCTGCGTGTTCAGAGTCGGCATAAACTATAGTTTCTATTCCAGTTCCTTTCGGATACCATAATCCAAAGTGACTAGTTCCTCTAACATACCTAAATATAAGCTTAACGACTTCTAAATGGGTAGTCTTAGGATTTTCTTAGAAATGAGCACATAAGCAAACACTAAACATAATATCGGGCCTACTAGCAGTTAAGTAAAGTAAAGTACCAATCATATCTCGATATTTAGAGCTATCCATAGAGTCGGCTTCATCGTCTTTAGTGAGCTTGATCTCCGTTGACATCGGCGTCTTGGTTGGTTTGGAATCTTCCAACCCGAACTTCTTTAACATCTACTTGATGTATTTGGATTGATTGAAAAATATTCCGTCTTCCATTTGTTTGATTTGAAGACACAAGAAGAAGTTTAACTCACCCATCATACTCATCTCAAACTCGTCGTGCATGATTTTTGCAAAGTCATCACACAAGTTTTGACTCGTGGAACCAAATATAATGTCGTCGACATATATTCGAACAATGACAAGGTGTGATTTTGATCTCTTAGTAAAAAGTGTGTTATCAACCATTCCCATTGAATACTCTTGTTTTATCAAAAATGCTTTTAGTCTATCATACCAAGCTTTAGGATCTTGCTTAAGACCATATAAAGCTTTCTTAAGTGTATAAACATAGTTTGGTTTTTGAAAATCAATGAACCCCGGAGGTTGAACATAAACCTCTTCGTTTATAAAACTGTTTAGAAAAGAACTTTTTACATTCATTTGATATAGTTTAAAATCATTTGCATAAGCAATAGCAAGAATTATTCTATTTGACTCTAATCTAGCTACCAGAGCATATGTTACATTATAATCTATACCTTCTTGTTGATTATATCTTTGTTCCACTAATCTAGCCTTATTTTTAAATACTATACCGTTTTTATCTAATTTATTTCTAAAGACCCATTTTGTTCCTATGATGGACTGACTTATAGGTGGAAGGACTAATACCCAAACATCATTAGCTATAAATTGATTTGGTTCTTCTTGCATAGCTAGAATCCAACTTTCATCTTTTAAAGCCTCATTAATATTTTTGGGTTCTATAGTAGATATAAAACAAAAGAAATTGCTATGATTTTGGGCTTGAGACCTTAATGTTCTTTGATTAAGATTTCCTATGACTTGATCTAGTGGATGATTCTTGGACTCCTTAATGTTAACAATTTTGTCAACTTCTATCGACTCATCTTCTTCATTAATATTATTTACTACTTTGGTATTTCTTTTAATAGCTTCTTCTTCACCAACATCATCATCAACCAATGGTGATAATTTGGTAGGAGGAGGACTTTCATCGAATGTCACGTTGAGTGATTCTTCGACTTTCATAGAGTGTTTATTTAATACTACATAAGCTTTACTATTTTGAGAATACCCTAGAAAAACACCTTCGTATGACTTTGGGTCAAACTTGGTTAAATAGTCTTTAGTATTTAAAATGAAGCACTTGCTTCCAAATACTTTGAAATATTCTAAAAAGGGTTTCCTACCTCTAAATATTTCATAAGGGGTTTTTCCTAGTATTGGTCAAATTAATATTTCATTTAATATATAAGTTGACGTATCAACGGCATTACACCAAAACTTTTATGGAATTGATTGTTCATTAAGCATGGTCCTAGACATCTCTTGTAAGGTCCTATTCTTTCTTTCTACTACCTCATTTGATTGTGGAGTACGTGGATCAAGAAGTTATGAGTAATGCCTTGTGCATCACAATGAACTCCAAATTGTACCTCCTTATCAAATTCCTGACCATGATCCATTCTAATAGCTATTATAGAACTACCTAGTTGGTTTTGAATTTTCCTACTTAATATTTCAAATTTCTTGAAAGCTTTATTTTTAGTCTTTAGAAATCTAATCCATGTATACCTAGATTAATCATCTACTACAACTAAGGTGTGTAAATTACCTCCATAGCTCCTAATTGTCGATGGACCAAACAATTCCATATGTAATAGTTCTAAACATCTTTTAGTGGAAATTATAATTTTAGCTTTATGACTTGCATGAGCTTGCTTCCCAATTTTACAAGCATCACAAAAATGTTTATCATATTTTAGCTTAGGTAAGTTTCTAACTAGTTCCTTAGACGACAACGATTGAATTAAATGCATATTAGCGTGGCCAAGTCTTCTATGCCATAAGGTAGAATTATCTACTACCGTGGCAAGACATAATTTTTTTTGAGACTTATTTCCTAATTTCATTACATATAGACCATTTTTCCTAATTCCATTTCCTATGATTTTACCATCTTTAATTATTTCACTACATTCTTCCGTGAATAATACTTGACACTTATTGTCACAAATTTGGCCAACAATAAGTAAGTTAAAGGATAAGTTATTTACGTGTTCTACATTAGATATGGTGAGAGAGTCATTAAAGATTGTACCTTTGCCTATGATCTTTCCTTTCAAGTTACTTCCAAAAACAAAGTTAACACCATCGTATGCTTTGTAGGTAGAGAATAAACTCTTGTTGCCGGTCATATGTTAGGTCCCTAATATCTCATGGGTCTGAAAATGTTAGTCTTGTACATCCCTTGCATTTGTTGCAATTGATTGGGATATTGAAATGGAATTCAATTTCCCATATGTACAAAGCCTTGATTTTGTTGGTTGTTCCAATTCATAGGATATAAGTTTTGATGAATTGGTTGTCTAGAGTTGTTTAACTCATATTCTAATCATATGTCCGTATTTGACCATATTTTCGTATTTTGACATATCTCCCTAATTCGGAGGAGTTGGTAGAGCATCCATAAACTATCTCATCGTGCTGAGACATATATTATATCTACCTATGAACCTTTAATCACAGACCCCAAGCTAAATGTTTAGAGCTATGATACGTTTTAGCCACTGTTCCAAAAATAGTCCCTATTTTTTAGTCTAAACTTTCTAAACACAATCCTATCCTAATCAATCTAACATTGAAAATGCAATTCCCAAGATCTTAAACACAAACATGTCATCTTTATAAATTAAGTATTTCCAGAATCATACTTCCATTTTTCCTGGATTAAAAATAAAAAGATAAATTAAAGATTAAGAGAGTCGATAACCATAATGAATTCTTCAAACTTCAAGAAAAACCACCAAACTTTGCAAGGGGCTTTAGGATGATGTTATAATGAATAAAAGGAGTATGAAAATGTTGTGAGAGTGGTGATGGTGGGGGTATGGTGTACGGCAGCAGCAAGAAATGGAGAAGGGAGGAGAGGTTTTTGAAACTAGGTGAAATGACTAGATTTGCATGTATGGAAAAATGAGGCAAATGATGGTGTTATAGAAAGTTGAAAAAGTGTGAAGAGTTTGTGTGTGTGTGTGGACAAACCGGCCATTGGCCTTGGTTTATAAAAAAAATTATTATTTTTTTTTGATTTTTATTTATGTATAATTTAATTAAAAGTGTGTGTAAGGTTAATTAAGAAAGGTAAAGTTTTAAGGTAGATTGAAACGCGAGTAGTTCTTGTTTTAAGCAAGAAGTTAGTAAAAAGCGAAACGAAACACAACGGGAAAATGAAAATAAGGGAATTATAACCATCGGAGAATATTATGAGATTATTAAATCATTTAAGATGCGAAGACGGAATAGATTCCATAAACTACGGCTCACAACAAAGTAGCTATGTACGGGAAATTCTTACTAAGTGGGTAAAACGTGGAAATTAATGACTTTGATTTTTAAAAAATGAAAAATAGAAATAAAAGTTCAGAATAATAGCGAACTTAAATATGGAATGTTTTACATCCTCCCCTCTTAGTGAGCTCCGCCCCGGTGCTCGATTATTCGCACGACCGCGCTTCTTGCCGGATAATATAGATGCGGGATACTTCTTCGTTGAAAAAGTCTTCTTTTCCCAGTAAACTCTGGACCTCTTCGTGAGTCCCCAACGAACCTTATCAATTAGGAATTCTGTCTGCTTCAACTGCTTACTTCACGGTCTATAATTTCCCAGGGTTCTTCGATGAAGTACAAATTTATCATCCGATTGGGATTTCTTCAAGTGGAATCACCAAGTTCTTGGTCCAGCGAAGGCCTTCTTTGAGATAAGAAACATAAACATATTAATTTGAATGACACACACTTTTTCTTGTAACTCTAATCGTAGGACACTGGACAATTCTTTCAATAAAGCTTGAATGGTACCCACCATATCGTGGACTCAACTTCTCACGTTTCCCAAAACGAATCACGCCCTTCCAAGGCGATACCTTAAGCATAACCATATCACCCACATCAAACTCCATCGGTTTCGTCTCACAATAGCTATAACTATTTTGTCGGCTTCTTGCGAGTGATGCAAACGGTTCTTAATTTGGAATTGATCTGTTCCGTGGTCTCACGGATTAACTCGGGCACAGTTGTTGGCTGTCCCTAACTTTGCTCAACAAATTCGGTGCGATCTGCACTTTCCTCCCTTAAAAGTGCCTTCAACGGTGCACGCCTTGATGCTGCATGGTAACTGTTATTATAAGGAGAACTTGACCACAGCAGCAAGTGTCGATCCAACCTTCCACGAAATCAATTACGCAGGACGGCAACAGATCTTCCAGGTTCTTCTGATTGTTATCTCGCTTTGACCAATCCATTTCTGGTGGGTATGCCGTACTCATATATAATGTTTTGTCCTAAGCGTCTTTGAAGGGACCTCTAAAACCCAGATTGGCCGAATCGACTATCGCGGTCTGAAAATGATCGACATCGGTACACCCATGCCTATAGATAAATTCGTTCAGATACTGTGGGTGAGTTTTCCATTCTATCAGTTCGTCTTCATCGGCAAAAAGTGAGTGAAATGTAGTCAAATCGATCGACAATAACCAAATAGAAATCATAACCACTAGATGTTCTCGGAAGGCCCCGTAACAAAATCCATAGTAATACGTTCCCACTTCCATTCAGGAATTTCAGGTTGCTGCAGAAGTCCTGACGGTCGCTGATGCTCGGCTTTGACTTTGGCGCACGTAAGGCATTTACTAACATATGTAGCAATGTCGGCTTTCATATTCGGCCACCAATATAACTTCATTATGGTTTTGATAATTCTTGTCGGAGCCGGATGATGAATAGAATATTTTGTCTTTGGAGTCTAGTGAATTATAAGTTCGTAGTCCGCCAAACAACGGCAACCACATACGATTTTCAAAATACCAAATCTCATCGGTTGAATCTCAAAGATTGACATTTTAAAGTCGGCCTAGGATTTTTTCCGCTTTGACTTTTTTTGTTTCACAGTTCCAATTGCGGCCTTGTGTAACCTTTCGGACAGATTGGTGTAGGTAGGAAAAACCAAAAGCTCGTACCTCTCAAAGGGCTTCTCTCGAACTTTCCATGCAAGAGGCATCGGCTACATATTTGCTTTGCCGGCGATGGTAACGAATTTTGCAATCATAATCACTTAATAGCTCAATCCATCGCCGTTGCCTCTTATTATTTAAGCTTTCTTTTTGATCCAAAATGTTTTTGTAGGCTCTTATGATCGGTTGTACACAACAACTTTGTACCTTAGTGGGTAATTGTCTCTAGAGTTAAGAGAAAAAACATTGCACCAATATTCCAAGATCGTGAGTAGTGCAGTTTTCTTCATGAGTTTTCAATTGCGGAAGCATAGGCAATAAACATTTATCGTTACATTAGTACCGCACCATAACCTTGAGTGATGCATCGCAATAAACGACACAAAATCATCAGGACCTTTGGGCAAAGCTAAAAATTGGAGCAGTACATAGATCTTGCCTTAAGCTTTTTGGAAATGACTTCATTCCTCATCCGCACCCTACTCGAATCTATTATTCTTTTGAGTTAAGCTTGGGTAGGGCTTGTGCGGGAATCATAAGAAATCCCTCTTGATGAATCTTCTATAAATAGCGGTTAATCCTATAAATTATTTACTTATGTTGGCGGACCTTCGGAACATGCCAATTTTTGACAGCTTCAATTTTTGCTGCGATCAACTCATGGACGCTTCCCTATTAATAACATCGCCAAGGCATTGAACGGACTCCAACCAGAAATTACATTTCGAGAATTTGGCATACAATTTCTCTTTCTTGAGCAGGTCCAAAATGATCTTTAGATGCTCACTAATTGTTATCATTTGGTCTTGGAGTAGATCGAGATTGTCTGCGATGAATTACGATCACGAATTTACCAGTTACGGCTTGCAGGACACGATTCATCAAATCCCCCTTTGAACACTGTTGGTGCATGGTTTAGGACCAAACGGCAGCCACTTGGATTCATAATGACCATACCTCGTTCGAAAAGCGGTGATGGGAATATCCTCTTCTCGAACGCGAAGTTGATGATACCCCGAACGCAGATCAATTTTCGAATACACACTCGAACCTTGAAGTTGATTGAATAAATCGTCAATTTATCGGTATGAGGATTGCGGTTTTGACCGTCAACTTAATTTAGTTCTCACGATAATCGATGACACATACGAAATGACCCATCCTTTTTTCTTTTACGAACATATACCGGAGCTCGACAGCGGTTGACGAGCTCGGCGCGATATAATCCTTTTTCCAACAATTCCTTCAATTGCTCAGACAATTCCTTCATTTCTGACAAGGCTAAACGATAAGGTGCATAGGCGACAGGAACAGCTCCCGGCACGAGATCAATTTTGAATTCAACTTGTCGAGACAGGGGAACTACAAGTACGGCAATGTCTTCACGGGATATACTTCAGGCAAAAATCACAAATTACGGTACATCTTCGAGATGGTTTTCTTAGATTTCTCCTTTTAGGTAAGTGAGCTAAGAATAGATGACTTCCTCTTTTGATGTATTATATTGCCCTTTTAATACAGGATATCATTTTTAATCGGGGAAGAATTGCTATCACACATTAACACTAACGTGTTCTCGATTCTTAATCGGAATATGCACTCCTTTTTACCATAGGATGATGGCGGCTCTTCATTATCAGCTATCCAATCCATGCCAATTATGACTTCAAAGCAACCATGTGTCTATCAGGGGATTAGAATCTATTTTAATAGATGGTTGACTAGATTTAAAGTGCACCCCCTTTAGACTTTCTTAATTTAAAAAAGGTATTTTATTTGTTAATTGCGATCCATTCCATCGGCTAACTCGACCTCATAACTAGCACTTATTCTTTCCGGTTCGTTGTCAATTTTACCATTGAGTTAAGACTAGAATTTATGAAACTCCTCGGTCCGACTCCCGATCAAATAGCATGCTAAAATACGATTATTGAGCAAAAAATACCAGTCACCACTTTGGGCCTTGGGCTTGAATCGACATCTACTCACGGCTATTAAAACATGGCCACTTGCATTCCTTCCATCCTGCTTCTTCTTCTCGGGACACAATTTACTGTTGGCAAGGTGATTCGGGTCCCCACACTTGAAACAAACCCTAATCGGCTCAGTATTAGCACCAGTGGCTACTCCTTTACCACGACAATCCCTAGCAATATGTCCCCTTTTTCCACATTTATTGCATTGATCGGTGGCAAGTTCCAAAATGGAACATGTCTTTAACATATTCACTCGGGGTGTCCCTCCTTGGTTTCACATTTTCACCTTGAGCTTGGTCATGGGCCCTCGCACCCCCATTCCCTTCGGTTATTGTTTGATTGTGACGGTGGTTGTACAAGGTTATCTCCCCGATTGTTTTACCGCGGTTGCCTTGGTTCATTCCCTTGATTTCACCTTCCCATTTTCTCTTGTTTTGCTCAGCTTATTTTCTTCCATCCTTGAAACTTTCTGCTCCATAAGACAATGCGACCATCCTTATAGCTTCATTTAGTGGTAGTTAGGGCTTAGAAGAATAGGTGTTCTCACCTGTGAATGTATGTGGCAAACCCTTGATATATTGACTGATCTTCTTTTTGATGATGGACCAACCTCGGGACATAGTAAAAACTAAACTTCCGTTGAATCGGTTGGGTGTAAAGCAGCTATGTCATGGTCCTTAACCTCAGTTCCTCAACTCATCTTCCATCCTTGTATTTCTTTCTTCAGGACAAAATTCTTACCAACATCATCTTTTTATATCATCATAGATTTTCACCGTTTTGCCTCTGCTAAACCGAGGGTGGCGACTTGGGTGTTCCACCAGGTTAAAGCTCTACCTTGAAGGGTAGCAGCAGCAAACTTGACTTTGCTCCTTTCAGCGCATTCGCTGATCCCAAAAGTACTTTCCATCTTCTCAAACCAACGGCAAAGTTCAATAGCCCCTTCTTTACCATGGAATTGAGTAGGACCACACTTCATGAAACTTGAGAAAGTACAATCCCTAGCCTGTGGGCTGCTTTCGGGGCCTTCCTGCATTTGCTTGCACTTCCACATTGCCAGTCCTCCGCCACCTGTCGCGTTCCGGTGGACGAGGTCCACTAACTGGCACTAGCAGTTATAGTGTACTATACAAAGATCCATAGGACCATACAAGGTCAAGAAAGGAAGAAAAATGACTTTGGGCCCCGGGGAGGCGGTCCTGGAAGTCTCTTCTCATTAATGTGAGGCGCTCCTCCATCCACTGCATGTACTGCATCAAGGTACCCTCGCGACTGTGCATCTCAGCCACTGTAGTCTGCAACTGCTGGTTCTTCGACCTGGATTCATGTAGAGCTGTCTGCAGGGTCTGCACCTGCTCCTCCAAAGCAGTCACTCTAGGGTGAGTCTCCCCAATGGCAAGGCTGTTAGTCGCCTCAATATCAATCACATTAACCATCATCCTCGCCAACGCTCCCTGTCTCTCTCTCAGATTATCCATCTCTCTATATAAAGCATCAATAATCTGAGGGCTGAGCTGCGATAGCCGTAGATTGACCTCCAACATCGTAGGTGCTCGGGTTAGTTGCATCCACAACTATTACCATCTTCATCTCCATAATCCTCCTCGTCAAACTCTGGTGTCTACCTTGGTCTCCATCTCTCCTAGTGGTACATCCCACTCTATACCCCCATTATTATTGTTGTTGTTAGAAAAGTTGCATGACCTGGATTCGGTTCACAAACTCAATGTTGAAGTTAGATAAGAGGAGCATTGGTCTTCATTTTGGAGGTTGGTTCGCCATGATATATACGAATACGAGGGATAGTATAAGGTCACTATATTAATAAAAATTATGCAATTTACGAAGTATTGCAAAATTTATGAATAATATGCGATTATTGTATGTATGCTAATACATTAGATGACGAGACTTTCAAAGTATGATAAAAACTTTAATATGTAAAGTTTAATAATAAATATATATCATAGTATTTATTAATAAATACTTAGTGATAATACACCCGCAATATATAATGCTAGGAATAATAATTGCCAAGAACGACTTGGCAGGTCCATCATGAGGAACTTAGCGTGCCTAAATTATTATTATTATTTTTTTTTTAAATTAAAGTTATTGGTTTAAGGTTTGAAAACAACCTTAGTTCTCTATAACCTGTGGCTCTGATACCAATCTTTAACACCCCCAAATTTACACGCAGCGGAAACAACAATTTGGGTGTTTATATATTAGTTACAATAGTCATAAGATATAAAGAATCGACTCAACGAGACGTTTTTAAAAACAAACAACCATCCATTCCATATTTATCAGAGTTCAAAAGCGTAGAAGTCCCATAACGATCGTTACATACATAAAATAAGTTTGATTTTAACAAACTAAAATTAAGGTTTTTTCGTTAAGGAATGGATGATTTTTTTTAAACGTAATGCACAAAATGTTTTAGCGCCCAACATCCTCCTCTTTATTGCCTCCAAGTCTCCAGACTTTAACTACCTGAGATGAAACATGCTAAAAAGTCAACACGCGGTTGAGTGAATTCATAGGTTTTATAAGTAATAAACAGTAGAAAGAGGGTTGAACACAAGCATTATAATATTCATAAGCATCATATAGACTTGTTGATCAGACAAGCTAATATCCAACAGTTGCATTGAGCTCGCGACACCGATCCCATTGACGAATTCCATAAACAATTTATAATACAATGAATGCCCCCAGGCTAGGTATTTCGTCAGATACCTACTCAAATCTCCATACAATATGTCCATACATTGGGAGTGCTCACTTTCGGATTCAAACTTCCCAAAAACCAAACCGGGTTGTCAAGCCCATAGCGCTATTAATTGTAATGATGCGGGCTACCCATCATAGGTAGTTGACGGCTCACGATTGGGGTCTTATGACGAAAGCTACTCAAGCAACAACATATATTCACATACGGGTCCAAGCATACAAGAAGAAAACTACTTGTGTTCGTTTTATAAAAACTAGCATGCATCTCCCTCGCGGGGTTTAAGAAAAATACTTGAAAAGTGAGGCTATGAACTCACTGTAGTCGACTAAAGCGGATGAGGTTGATGAAGCACGAGTATATAGATTGAGGAGAGGGGCGATCACCAAAAATCAACGACAACCTATAGGACGTGACGCGACTTAGTACGTAGAAAGTAACTATACGTAAAAATTAAGCATGTGATCATGAGATGTGTTTCCGAGATAAGCATGGCATTCCACTAGATTTCCTCAAGTCCTTTTTAAACTAAAAAGAATTGTGACCTGGTCTTATAGGAAAAATGAACATCTACTAAGTTTCGGCTTTTAATTTTTATATTATCACGTGTACGATCGTTTTTACATTTTCGACTTAAACGTTTAAACTTAGTTTCTGGATTTAACTCGACTTCATGACTATATCTCCAGCTCACAAATGTTCTATATGTGAGGATTTCACCCCTGGAAATCTATTTGTGTCTAGTTTCTAGAAATGTAAGTCTCTAATATACAAAGTTTCGACTATGTGAAAGACCATTTTACCCATGGTTGTCCAAAACAGAAAGTTAGTAAAATTTTTACCCTTTACTAAAATGGCCATAAATCCCAAACCATGATAGCAATGAAGGTGAGGTCAAAGGCTATGGCTTCCTTATGATGATGTCTACCACTGACCCAATCTTTAAGATCTATTATTTTATGTCAAAAATTTGGAGTTTAACTCGTATTCTAATCATATGTCCAGATTTGACCTATTTTCGTATTTTGCCATATCTCCCTTCATTCCGGAGGGAGTGGTTGAGCATCCATACTATTCATAGAGCTGAGACTATATCTAACATATCCTATGAAACTTTAATCATAGCCCTAACCATGTCCCCACACAAGCTTACACCCTATTATGATACAAAGCTGGACATCATGTCCCATCAATATGGAACATAATATGCCAATGTGTTTGCCCTCTACTAGGTGCCAAACACCAACACCATTTACAAATTAACACCAAAAACTCTTATAAGCTACATTTAGTCATATGACTCTCATTTACATGATTATAATGAATGTGAAATAATATCTTGAGATCAGTAGCTTGATCCATGAGTGATGGGATACCCATGCTCTGAGGGAGTCGTAGGCTTGATCCTTAAAGGACATGCTCGGTAGAGCTTCTTTTATTAAGAGATCTACAAAACATTTAAATGAAAGAAACATGATAGAAGATCAGTTATTAGCTGAGTATATAGAGAAAGATGTTATTTGAAAGAATGCCTAAACCAAGATAAATGAGTTGGTATTTATAGGCATGAAAATTATTGTAGCCCGGTTCTGCCGGTGCCATTGTCGAATGGAACCGGCAGCCAAAATCAATGGCACCGGCCTACAGTAACTAGATCCGAATTTTAAATTAGAAAATCTTAGAGAATCATAGAAAATCTTGCTAGATTGCTTTCAGATTTGGTAAGAGAAATATTTAAAAAAGTTTGTAAATATTTTCTAATAAAGTGTTTAGAATGTGAAAGTTATATTTTTATTTTAAGAATTATTTTTAAGTGAAGAGTTTGTTTGAGAGAGGTGATGTTAGAAAACTATTGGTTTAGAACTTATAAGTTTTGTTGTTTAGATAACTTTATGTTTTCTTATTCATCAAAACAAAGAAAGATCGTAAAATATAAATAAACGTTTTTACGGTTTATTTGTATTAATACGAAGACTTCACAGGAAGCTTTACAATCCCCAAGGCCGTGTACCTAATCGTTGTAGTGTAGTATAGGCAAGACTCGGGGGTTGTTATCATTCTCTAGGGGAATAGGTTAGGAAGGCTTGAACACGGTCTAACAGAATTCTAAGGGGTTGAGAGAAGATTCTTTTTGTGTTTTTATATTTTTCAGAAAGCAGGTAAATCAATGGTTTGATTAACTAATAATTAAACTAATTATAATCTATACTATTGGTGATAACTTTATGATAAAAAGATGTATTTACGTAATCATGCACTACTCCTCATATTGTTTCTCCTAGATATGTTGCCTTGTCACACTTATGATGATCTGTGTAAGTTTTTCCTAGGTCATGAACGGATTACACGAACCCGCCGTCTATTTAATATTCTGTTAAGGCAACGCACAAGTAAGGTAGTATGAAGACTATTACAAGGCCCATAAGAGTATATTAAATGCATGTGAAATATCTTAAGAGGGGTCAACTATATTAGGGGTAAGGTAGTATGAAGACTGTTACCGATGGTATCCTTTCTACACTACTCGTGTTTCCCTATACGTCTTGCCAATTTAATATCTTATGGCTAGTTTTTTAAAACCTAACGCGCACATCCATCAACAAGAAGCAACATCAAAAGGATCTACAACCTAAGTTTCATGCAATCATAAGTAAATACAAAGGAGGGTTTAGCCTAGCATGTTAAAGATAAATCAAGAACATAAATCAATCAAACAACACATAGAAATATTGAATGATTATTGATAAACAATCTTACTTGATTAAAACATGGATTAAAGGTAGTTACAATAGGTTTTGAAGCCCTAAAAACGACCTAAAAAGCTGCTAGAACGACTAGGGTTCGTCTCCCTAGAACGCCGTCATCATTTTCCTAACGCCGTCAACAGATAGATTGCGACGGCGTCGCTTTATGCCTGCGACGCCGTCTCCACGCGCTGTATGCATAATTCTTTAAGAGATTTGGTGTAGGTCCGTATTCTTGTCCATTTCTTCTCCAAATGAGCCCAAGTCACGTGTATTTCTGATGCGGGTGTCGTTAAGACTTCTACAAGAAGTTTTACAACTCCCTAGGCAGTGTACCTAATCGTTGTAGTGTAGTATAGGTAAGGCTCGGGGGTTGTTATCGTTCTCTAAGGAAATAGGTTGGGAAGGCTCGAATACGGTCTAACAAAATTCTACGGGGTTAAGAGAAGGTTCTTTTTGTGTTTTTATATTTTATAGATAGAAGGTAAATTAATGGTTTGAGCGATTGGTTTAATTAACTAATAATTAAACTAAATATAATCTAAGACAACTGGTGATAACTTTATGATAAAAATATGTATTTACCTAATCATGCAATACTCCTCAGATTGCTTCTCCTAGATCTGTTGCCTTGTCACACTTGTGATGATATGTGTAAGTATTTCTTGGGTCATGAACAGGTTACACGAACCCATTGTCTATTTAATATTTTGTTAGGGCAACACACAAGTAAGGTAGTATGAAGACTATTACAAAGCCCCTAAGAGTGTATTAAATGCATGTGAAATAACTTAAGAGGGATCAACCATATTAGGGGTAAGGTAGTATGAAGACTGTGACTGATGGTATCCTTTCTACGCTACTCGCGTTTCCCTAGACATCTATGTCAATTTAATATCTTATGGCTAGTTTTTTAGATCTAACACGCACATTCATCAACAAGAAGCAGCATCAAAAGGATCTACAACCTAAGTTTCATGCAATCATAAGTAAATACAAAGGAGGGTTTAGCCTAGCATGTTAAAGATAAAGCAAGAAAATAAATCAATCACACAACACATAGACATATTGAATGATTAATGATAAATAATCTTACTTGATTAAAACATGGATTAAAGGTAGTTACAATAGGGTTTTGAGGCCCTAAAAACGACCTTAAAAGCTGTTGAAACGACTAGGGTGCGTCTCCCTAAAATTATACAAAGTTACACGCTTAAAACCCTAATTTCGGTTCAATATATATTGGAAAATCACTGTGATGGCGTCGCTTTGAAATCCTGACGCGGTCGCCATGTAGATGATTCTAGATCCTCTTTAAGTCGGCCATGTCCTGACGTCGGCGCGAGATTCCTAACACCATCACCATATAGATCACGATGGCGTCGCTTTATGCCTGCAACGCCGTCTCTACGCGCTGTATGCATAAATCTTCAAGGGATTTTGTGTAGGTCCGTAATCTTGTCCGTTTCTTCTCCAAATAAGCCCAAGTCACGTGTATTTCCTCCAAAAGTCATCCAAGTGCTAAAAATCTGAAAACAAACGATTAAGCACGTAATCTGGGCACATTTGCATGATTTAGGGGGTTAAATGACCCTAAAATAGTGTATAAAATGACACCTCATCAAATACCCCTACACTTGGGATTTGCTTATCCTCAAGCAAATGGGCTTTTCTACCTAGACAATAGCAATATTAGGGTCATTTAACCTACTCTTTATAAGCATTTTACAACACAACCTTCTAGACCTCATAATTAAAAGCACAGAAAGTATATACTATCACCTCACATAAGTGTTTGGGATTCTCTCTTTCACTCGGGTGTATAATAAATTATAACAACTATGGGAAACAAAAAATTAGACACTCATTACCTGTCATAGTCTATAAATTTTCATAGGCTTGGTAAATGATTAAACCTCCACCGCTAGGCGCAAGTATTATTCATTACTGTCAAAGAGGTCTTTTAAAGGGTTGTGGGGTGTAGGTGTAAGATAACATTAACAAAAACGGAAATGGATGAGGTACATTTGGGGAGTGACTTTTGGTAAATTTAGAGTGGAAGGGTTAGCTAATTATTTTTAAGAATACACGTTGGTTGGGTTGTTAAGCCAAAGACTAGGACAAAATATACAAACTCTACACAACTGTACATCATTCTCTTTCTTTTTCTTTTCTTGACTCTAATATAAACATAAACATAAGCAAATGGCAGCCCATACATTTTTTCACTTATTTTTTATATACATTTTTTTATATACATTTTGCCTTGCCATTGCTTAAACATATAATATATCATGGGGGTTTATAAATGCACCCCTATACTTGTACTTTTACATATTCGATTATTTACAATCTAACTAATGACCCGATTTGAGGTGGATCAAAATATCATGGAGCTTATTGAGCTCTATTGGGGGTAATAAATTACTTCTTCCCCAATTCTTCATAAGATGAATACTACCATGAATCCCAATCGTCCCAAAACAGTGTTTACAAGGATAAGGACTTATCAACTGTGTACTCAATAATTAACTTGGGTTAAAACAATAATGTACTAAAAGTGAGTACATACAAGGTAAGCTAAGGTGATTTGGGTGTAACAATTGGTTCAAGGGTTGACAATGCTCTTCATTAATAGTCCGGCTTAACTAGAAAATTACGAGAACTGTAAAAAAAGGATAGGCTCGGAGGGTTGTTGATGCGGTCGTCGTAGGACTTCTACAAGAAGTTTTACAACTCCCCAGGCAGAGCACCTAATCGTTGTAGTAGTAGTATAGGCAAGACTCGGGGGTTGTTATCGTTCACTCGAGGAATAAGTTAGGAAGGCTTGATCACGGTCTAACATAATTCTAAAGGTTGAGAGAAGATGTTTTTTGTATTTTTGTATTTTATGGAAAGCAAGTAAATCATATAATTAGAGAGGTGGTTGATTTTAACTATTAACTAAATATAAATCTACGCTAATGGTGATAACAATAAGATAAAATATTGTGTTTATTTATTCATGTATTACTCCATAGATTGTTTATCCTAGTGTTGTTGCCTTGTCACCCTTGTGATGATCTGTGTAACTATTTCCTAAGTCATGAACGAATTACACGAACCCGCTGTCTACTTAGTATTCCGGTAGAGCAACGCACACGTAAGGTAGTATGAAGACTATTACATGGCCCCTAGGAGCTCACTAAGTGCATGTGAAATATATTAAAAGTGGATCAACCATATTAGGGGTCAAGGTAGTATGAAGACTGTTACCTGATGGTATCCTTTCTACACAATCATGTTTCCCTAGACATATCAACAACGACGCAGACAAAAGCTGGTTTTCTAAGACCTAACGTGCACATCCATCACAAGAATCAACACCACTAGAATCAACATTCTAGGTTTCATACAATCATAAATAAACACAATAGGAGGTTTAGTCAAGCATGTTAAAGACAAAGTGATATAGTATTTATAATACACGCGTATAATATAATATAATAGTGATGAAATTCCCAAACTACCCTTGAGGACAAAGGTAGTTAGAAAAATCACACGATAATATATATATATATATATATATATATATATATATATATATATACGAACGTATATAACCTGTTAATGATTACCAACGGGTCGTTTTAACCCACGAGATTTATGAATTTTGAGACTTGTCTTATTTGGACAACGATTTGAATGGTTTCGATGATTGATTTGATTATCTATTTCTACAAGTAAAAATAACACAAGAAATAACAACTAAGCACGAAAACGATTAACGGGAATAAGAAAACGGGACAAATAAGCAAGTACACTAAAATTTAAGCCTACGAACGAAATTTTTATACCTAAACCTAAATTATGATAAAAGAAAATTTTATAAAAAAGAAAATTAATTTTTTGATTATTTTTCTATTTTTTATGATTTTTTAAAGATTTTAACAAAGAAAAATGATTAAAAATAACAAACTTAATCCTAAAAATCTAGAAAAATTACTGAAAGTGTAAAATAGTGAGACAGATTTTATAAACATAGAAACAGAAATTAAGCAAACGAATTAAGCCCTTAAAAGATGAAATTAAGCTACGGCTTATAATTAGTTAAAGGAAATGGAAAAGGTGATAAAAGGGTAATGGAAAGAGAAGATGACGGATGAGCTAATGTAGCAAACTGGTTAAATGAGTGTGTGTTTAAGGGAGATGTACAGGGTTTGAGCCCTTGGATCTTTCTTTTTGCAATTTTTTTTTATTTTGAAAAAGTTTAAAAACAAAGATGTTAATAAGCTAAAAACTAACAACTTTTGTGAAAACTATTTTTTTGAATCTAAGAAAATAAGCTGAAAAGAGGCTTTTTAAAACAGAAATGCTTAACTACTTTTTTTACTTTTTGAACTTTTTATAAAACTCTACAAGCTACAAAATAAGTTAGCTACAAAGACAAATAAGCTACTAGAAACTTAAGCCTAAACTACTAAGCTAAAATGGACAGAAATAAGATCAAAAAGACAAGCCATAAGCTGAAATAAGCCAAAAAGCATTTAAGTAATTTTGAAAACCAAACAAGCAAACAATCAACTTTGGGCTTATTTTAAAGCAACCAAACCGATCCTTATGGCTTATTTGCCTATACCACAGGAAAGCTTAAACTATAAGCTACATAAAACAACTTTTAAAAAGGAATTTGAAACTCAAATTGGCTATTAAATGGCTTATTGAAAAAGCTATTGCAGACAGAGAACTATATTATTGGATTTTTAAAGTTTTATAAATAAACAAAGTACTATATTGCAGGCTAAAAACAGATAATCAAATAAACTTTTTAAGCAAAATTAAGACCTAAACTATCTAGATTGGCCTATAAACTAGTTGTGCACTTAATTTCAAAAGCTAAAACCTACTTTAACCCTCTGAAAATTAAGCTTGAATTTCACTAAAATCTGTTTTCACTAACTGATGCAGTTGACAACCAAAGTGACCAAATCTTTAAAAACCAAATGTGCAGGCCTAAGTATTAGCATTCTACACTTTTAAGACACCAAACTAAGAGCAAAAAGAACAATTTCAATTACTAGAACAGATTTAAGCTAAAAATGCATAAGAAATAGAACTAAACTAACAGATTGCTAATAGTCACTAAGTAGCTTGATGAAAATCTGAATTTGATCAATTAAATCTTTAAAACAAGATAAAAAACCTACATATAAAGGTTTAAAAGAACCAAAGTAGCAAGAACCCCCACCAGTATTATCTTGAGGTTAACACTGGCCTTGATCCAAACACCCCCTTAGAACTTTTATCTTCATATTTAGCTTAGGATTTTGAGAAATAAGACTTATTTTTCAAATACCAGACATCAACAAGCTTATAACAGACCTAATAAACAGTATTCAATAAGCAAATAAGCCAGAACTATAATCTATAAGCTAAAGCTACTTTTTTTTGTTTTTATGAAAGTTTTATAACAAATAAGTGAAAATAAAGATTAAAACTAACAAGTAAGCATATTAAGCATCAAACAACAATTATAAGCACTATAAAGTAGATCTAAATAGCAATAAGCAGAAAATAAGCAGTTATAAGCTAATATGCAGATTTAAGCTAAAGAGGGTAAAATGAGAACTCACATTTGCCTTTGCTTAAACAAGGCTATAAAATGCTCTTATGAGCTAGTCAACAAGCTCCAGCTTATCCAAGGATAAGTTGGTATTGTCCTGGAAGCCCTTCCATTATTGGTTTCCCTTCTATGAAAAGTTGTGGAGATTTTAAGGAGTGGATTATGAATTTAAAAGCTCAACTAAGCTTTTGATGGCTTAGATGAGTGAATAACCAGATTATGAATAGATTTGAGTTTATGAAATAGTTTGAAAACTTATGAAACAGTGTATGAGCTTATTTAACCATAATTTTGCATAAAGGAAAACTTATGAAAAGTAAAGTGCATAATAAGAAAACTTAACTTTGATTAATAATAAAGCTGATTACAAGATCGAATGAAGGTTACATTAAGTAAAAACCTTAAACTAAAAACAATTTTAAAAGGAAAAATTACATAAGCTAATTCTTATAAGCTAAAAATTAAAAACTATCCCCCCCTCCCTTTGTGAGTGAGGAAGAGCCCTATTTATAGTGCAAGAGTGAAGCTTCTTGGCCTTTAAACGATCCTTGGCAGCTTTAAATCTTGGCCCTTCAATTTCATTAATCATTGGATGCTATTTCATGGTCATTTGATTAAAATGAGCACACGAATTGCCATGCTGGCAATCCCATAATTTGGGATGGCTTGTGCTTCTTTTGGCCCATATTTAGTGCAAATTTCTCTTCCTTGTGTGTTTCTTTGCATCCACGTGTGATCCATGTGTCAGAGATTTGCCAATCAAAGCATTTGGTGACGTTTCCTTTTGCCAACGTGGTGCTTGGAACTCGAATCTTCTTTCCCCGTCATCAATTTGGATTTACCGTTTATTTTGGAAGGTGGGTAAAGTTGGGGACGATGGGTGAACAGTGAATCCACTCGCGCCATATTTTACCTTTTATTATTATTGTTTGACTTGTTTGACCGGGGCTGAAATGGGATAATAAAAATGGACCAAGGGTGTATTTTGGGTTCGGTTAATTGGGCTGGGTAAAATGGTATAAAGGGTTATGGTAAAAGGATAACGACCGTTATCTCTTTATAATAAAAAGACTAACGACGTTAAGTGCTTTTGGATTTTAAGTGAAATGGGTTTAACATTGAGGGGTTGTTTGGTATTTTGAGGGTTTTGGCATTTTGTGGTTGACCAAGCTTTGACCAAGGGTTGACTTTTGTTGACCTTTAATAGAAGACTTCCGGCTCTTTTGCACTCTTTTCCGTTTCGTGTCCGTTTTTGCCCGGTTTTGACCGTTTTCTTGTGATTTTTGCAATATCCGTACCTACACAACACAAATGACAAAACAAGCAATATACAAGCATAATTTGCAAATTTTGATCATTTTAAGGTCATTTTTGATATAAAATAGATATGTGATTTCTCACATATCAATCTGTAACGTGCTTCAGCGACTAGGCGAATTCCTTAACAAGAGATTGCAATGAACTACTGGTCGAACTCGCTGATAAGGATCCCTACTGACTTCCATCTACTTTAAAAGACATAGAGGGTACTAGACACACGTTTCAATTCCACTTTGATACCGGAAGTACCTTATGGAAGCGATACTTTGTTCTAGACAGGGTTTTCAAAAACACTACCCTCCCTTTACCTGCATCACCACCCCAAGGAGTAGGACCTATAACAATTACTACAGGACAACCACAACAGCTACAACTATCTAAGCCCCTAGTCCTGCTTTATCAACAACCGCCAACAATCAGCTTGAGGTCATAGAAGGTAATACATGCGAGTCCCAGGAACCCCAATCAACACCCCCATACACAAGAACCAATAAAGATCCAGAAGGAATATGAACCTCCTAAAGTGCCACACACATCTGTACGAAAGGCACTCTTCCATACTGATCCACAGGTCGAACCCTCTGAGGTTGCAAAGAAAATGAAACATGATCCCTGAATGTGTACATTAAGTAGTCAGAACATGTATGTACATTAAGTAGTCAGAACATGTATGTGCATTAAGTAGTCAGAAACTTATGTCTTTTGTATGATACAGTAGGATGGCATGTGTGTACGTTCACACCTATTTTCTTTTGTGTAACAACTTACGTTAAACCTATATATGTATGTATATTAAGTAGTCATAAACTTATGTCTTTTGTATAATACATCAGGATGAACTGTCTGTGTGCTCACATCACTAAGTCATTAGCAAGACATAAATTAAAACTTATGTATATTGTATGATACATTAGAATAAATTATGCACCATAAAAAACGGAAAAAACCTGAATGAAAAGGACAAAAAATATTATCTTAAAACAAGAAACAACCACATGTAGAACAAACTACCATTACCATGCCATAAACACACAAATCATTTGTTACAATGTATTAGAAACATAAGTACTAATATCCCGAAAACCATAAATACGTCTGAAAAAAGAAACCAACCACAACAAACATGCCTAATACCCAAAAGAGACAGACATCGAGAACCTTAGATGGACCCAAAAGAAGATAGTTGTGACAACCGTGATTTGAGTGGGTTAGTTTATACCTTTAGAAATGGCTAAGAGTCTATTTTGTGTGAATTCTTGTGTGCTATATGTTATATATGTGTGCTAAGTGGTTTAAGTATGTGCTTAATATCATTTTGAGGTGTATGGACATCTCATTTTGAGTGTGTTTGTGTTTGGTAATGAGTATTCCATTTGTTCACGTTTAGTGATAATGGAAAGGAGTGGCGTATTGCATGCAATGCTACGTCAATAGTTGGATGTTTAAGTGTTAAGCATTTAAGGGAAATGTGTCATGTTGGAAATGAGTTAAGTGAGTGAAATATAGAAGTTTGTAGCAAACTTTCTAAAAGTAGAAAGTGGTTTGGTGAAATGAAAGTTATATTTAAAAAGTTTAGTAAGTAGCGTTTAAGTAAAAAGGTTTAATCAAATTAGCTTAGGTTTTTATAAAAACTTAAAGTAATGAAGGAAATTATTTAATTAATAATTTAAAAAAATATATAAAAATATGTATTTAAATAGGGGGCCCGATCGGTTTTTGTTAGGAATTGGGTTTAGGAGTTATATTTTTTATCAAATTGTGCTTAGAGAAGGATAAGGACCCACTAGAGATAAATACCAATGAACCTAGCCCAATATCCCTTCCCCTTCCCCTCTTTTGGCCATTCATATGCAGCCCCAAAACCCTAAGGAAGTCAAATTTCATTGTTGATCCAAGGAAAACCTCAAGAATCGTTGTTTAGGTTCTAGCATTAAAGGTAAGCATGTTAATCCTATCTAATTTATATATTCATGTAACATAATTTAAGATGGATCCAGGGTTTTCATAAAATTCAGAATATTAATGATATTTAATGATGATAGAATGATTAGAGCTTGATTAGGGTCATGTTCATGCAATTGGTTAGGTTAGATTTGTGTTAAAACTTGATTTAGGGTGAGCAGAATTTAGGGTTGTGTTCACGAGTAAATATCTCCTTGATGGTAATAGGTTTTTGAGTGTTTCTAGACTCTAAACAGTAGCACATTGAATGTACTTTCCAGAAAATCCGGCTCGAAAGTTTTTAAGGTCGGAAAGTCATTCAAATGTTGGTTATACTAAAAGATGTAAAAATATTAAATACGGGTCAGATTTAGGTCATGTCTGTGAGGGTAAAACCCTAACTTAAAATTCGAATTGAGCTTAGACCTTCTATAGTAGTTAAGTTCCATATGTATATAGGGAAACCCAAGAAGGATACCTTCTATTTTTATGTCTAAGTATGGTTAATATGTCCAAACTTTTTAGTGTGCAATCAGGTCCGAATTGGAACTGTTTTGAAGTTTGATTTTCTTAGGAGTACTTGTGCATGTAAATAGATTTTGGAAATCCAAAGGTAGTGAGTATACTCATAAATTAACATAGATGATTTTAGGTATGAATTATGAGGGTCATTAAGTAAGGGTTTGGGGTACGTAAAGTCATGATAAAGTTTTACAAATCTGAGTTAATTATAAGTAACTAGTGGAAGGAGTTAATGAAGTGGTTAAGTTTGGGCATGGTGTCGGGGTGACCCATGATGGTTAATTAAACCCTTAGACACCCATCATATGAGTGTTACATGGACATGAGCTTTTAGCTTGGTCGCGTGTAACACATTTGTGTTTGTATTGTGTAGCTTGTGTGGATATTGTCTGGAAGCTGCTTGTGCTTCAGGTGAGTTTCATAGCCCCTCTTTTCTTATGATTTATTAGGGTGGAAATGATGCAAAGTGTTTGGAAATATTTTGATTACTGTGATAATGTGTTGTCAAAGATGCATGGACTATACGTGACTATTGTATGTTGTGTGCTACATGTTTTGTGATGTGATATTGAGAATTGTGAACTAAGTCAGGAGGGATCACCTGTGGGTATCCATGGCCTGTTTAGTGGAAGGTATTGTGGCCTAGCGGGCAGGATGATTACTTTGAGAGTGTAGATTGTAAATGACATATGAACAAGGGATTAAAAACATATCTGGAGGTTGTGTAAAATGAAAAAGATGAATAGCCATATTATTAGAGATAAGGTGAAAAGAGATGGGAAGAATGTATGTGTTGAGAGAAAACACACACACTTACACACTTACAAATGTGAGCTTCACCCCTCCATGGAAGTATGGATGGGGTATTTATAGTCCTAGTGACATACAACTATCATACTTAGTCATTATTAGTCCCTATATGTCACACTATAAATGAACTAATGTAATTCGGTGTTTGTCACCATATTTTAAGGCTAACAATCTTCCCCTAATATGTGGACACATACGGAATTACTTACAATGTTCCTATCCTGTACAATTACAACAGAAATAAAGTCTTCCAAAGCACTTCCAAAGCTGAAGTTGTCTTGTGAGTTCTCTTGGTCTTAAAACTTGTATTCCAGCTTGGATCTTCATTGTCTTTACTTTTACAGGAACCATTGTAGTATGCATGAACTGGATTAACTTCCCCCCAATCCATGCAGCATGTCTTGAAAAGCTTTCTTCATAGACTCCTTTTTGGCGAAGTTTCTGAATCAGCTTCCCCCCCAAACCAACATCCCTATCTTGAGCAGATTCTGAAACATTGATGTAGCTTGAACAATCTTCTACTTGTCATCAAAGTGCACAGCTGGAATTTTATAGAAGTCCAAAACACTACCAACGACTTAATGCTTCTTGTCATCAGGGCTGGGGTGAATATTCATTCGGGGGTGCATGTCAGAAATCTAGACATTCTGTTCTTCTAATGTTCTGCAGATTACTTCTCAAAACCATTCTTAGTGAAGTTAGTCTATTACTACTTCCCCTTGAAGTTGGACATGGTACCCGGATGTACACATTTTCCCCCCTGTTGGTTGCAAACCTCTCGGAAGCAGCATTGTCGATGTACACCTTATATACTCAAAGAAGTTCTTGTTTAAGCACAATCTGAATCCTAAAACGAAGCATTACTCTCTGTCTTCGAAAATCGTAGAGGAGCATGAAGCAAGAATCAAGATATGAAAACTTGGTATAATAAAGGTCTTGTATATGAATGTCATTGAAGAACCTTGAGAATTTGGCTTAGACTGTGAAGTACCTTTGTCTTGAAATGCAGTGAGAATTGCTGATTACATCTCAACCATTAAACTCTTTGGCTAACTTTACCAACCTCGTATTCTGTCGGCTATTGTTGTGATCACTTGTGAAGTAAACCCGATATACCAAACTTGAAAATGAAGTGAAATCCCCCAAATTTGTTACTTAGCATTCCATGTTGTGATTGAAGAATGGTAAAGATTAAATCTATACGTACTCTATACCCTACCGCATAAGTATAAGAAGTACAACACCTCTTGAAAATATCCACATCGACTTCTGCGTGTGACACTGAGTACTACAACGTAACTCCTTTTAATTGATAGATATCCAGGTCTTGCAGACCATCCCACCCTTATTGATGGTACTATGATTTAATTCAAGTCTTAATCGTAAGCTGTATACGTTCAAGCAAGTCATCAATCGATAAAAAATAAAAGAAAGTCTCGATGATGAAATAAGTAGACGCCTTCGTGAAATCTAACTTCAATCTCAAATAAGGGATACCAAATCAACTTCGTGAACACTTGTCATCGTAATCCAAATCTCTAGCCGTTTGTCATTTATTGAATCTTTCAGAATCGTTTTAGCGTTATGTATCATGTTTGTTGTGTTGTTGTTCGAGAATGTTATTAAACTAGGACACATGTTGTTTTTGAATTGTCGTCAACGAATAAACATCGTCTAGTCCAACTTATCGTGATAGCATTTTATTCGTACCCGGCTCAATAATAGATGGAACACTCTGTCCACCACACAAATCCATTTACACAGCCCAAAATCAATAGACATTAAAAAAATTCGGCCAATGTTATATTGTTTGACTCGGCTGTCAAAAGCCTACTAGCCAAAATCAATAAAGCATAGACTCGGTCCATTTATCATATAGTTATTAGTTGGCCCATTTTAAAATGTTAAGACTTGGCCCATGATTTTTTTCTTAAACCCGGTGACATTGTATAGATCCCATCCCATATAATTAGGGTAAAATCCCTAACCCTAACATAATCATCCAACGCAGTCACACACTCTTTCTTCTCTTCCAAAAAAATAGATCAAAAAATATATTATCATCTTGTTCATACGCAGCTATAAAACCAAAAGTCCATCATCCTCTTCTTATCATATCATATATCTTTAACCACAAATCATCAAATCCATGCGTAGGCAACATACACACTCGAATAACTAGCACCCTTTTTGATCTATCAATTCGAACCCCATTTTTCGTTATTGCACATCACCAACGAACCATTAAGGTGTCAAGATCGAAGAAGTAAATGTTTTCAAGATCCTTTTGAAAGGGGTCACAGGTAGGTTGTTATTTTTGTTTGAGTTGTATGTCAATCGAAACAAAGAATGAGTTTATAACAGATTTTGTTATAAACTTTTCTTTATAATCGAATATTAAATGATGAAACCCAACACAAATCAATGATGATTATGTATAATCTTTGTACAGATTATGGGTTATAAACCCTGGACACGAATTTGAGATCATTTTATATGTTTTCTTGTGTTCGAGTCATGATGATGATGGATACGATTAGTTATGGGGATGGAT
>BQNB010012334.1:0-39305 GCA_026074375.1 Tanacetum coccineum
AAATAATAGATCAACCGACCTTTAGTTTTGACCCGCTATATCTTAATTTTTAAAACAGACAATCCTCGTGGCAAAGTAAAATGTCATTACGAACAACTTTCGTGTTTCGTCGGAAGGCTGAAACGGACTCGAAAGTGCTCAAATCGTTTAATTAATAGATCTGTTAGATTTAATATATTAAAAATAACTTATTTTCTATTAAAGTGTTGGTATGCGTTTAATTACACATACTTTTCACCATTAAAATCGGACTTAAATGACCAAAAACGTACAAAAAATACATTGTATTTGTATGTTTTCACTTATTTTGTGCAGGAAACGGATATCCGAGAAAAGGACGAAAAATCAAGCAAAAACGGACAAAACCAAGCACGGAATAGAAAAGCGTAGAAAAGACAAAGTCAACCAAATGGTCAACTGCAAAAAGTCAACAGTCAAAGTCAAGCCGACATCAAAGAATACTTAATGGGTCAAACCCGCACCCATTTAGTGGGCCGGGAAAGCCCATTAGTATACCTCTTGAAGACCAAATGGGCCCAAGAAACATACAAAAGCCCATTTGCATGATTTATGAAGACTTTGAAAGCCCAATTCAAATTTAAAAGCCCATTAACCCCTTTTTGTAAAGCCCAAAAGAAGTTCAAGGACTTAAAATACCATTTCCCAAAAGAATATACCACAGGGACTTAATCTGCCAAAAACAGAAAGCTATAATCACAAGGACTTCTTTTGCAATTGGTATATATATGTTAAGGGACTTTTTCTGCCAATTTCCAAACTTTCATTAAACACAAGGACGAAATGTGAAAGATACATAAGATCTCTCAGGGACTATTTGTGACAAACCAACAAACTTCCACCCTGTGTTTAAAATACTGTATATCTTCCTCCTAGTTTTCCCGCCAAACACATCACACCCCCTCCTGTCACTTTCATACTTCGTTGACCTCACCACAACCTTCCAAACCCGTCACTAACATAAACCCCACCCCCCACATGCTAAAGGTCCACGCTGGCAATCCTAGGTCTTACATTCGATCAATGGTTGTGATTTATTGATTGGGCAACACTCAAGATTGAGGGCTCAGATTGGACTTGAGTCTCTACTCACACAACAAACACACAAGCTGAAGTCTCTCTACAAAGAAACACAAGACCTAGAATCTTCCTGGTTCTTGTATAAATAGGGCAGTTGTAAGCCCTTGATAAAAGATGTAGTTTTTAACCTAGTTTAGTTCCAGTTAGTTTTATGCACTTTTAATTCCCAAGTATTGTAATTTTTTTAAAAGTTAATGAAATTCAAGTTTGTTCTTCTTTAAACCCGTTTTCCAGTTTTAAGTGTCTTTAAGTTTCAAAAGTCTTTGATAAGTTCTTCTAAGCTTTTATAACTCAGGGTGTTTTGGATAAGCTTTCTCAAAAACTTATCTAAGCTTTTAAGTTTTCATTAGTAAGGAATTTGGCATTTTGAGCTTTTGGATGATAAGCAAATAAAGGAAGTGCTTATGGGTTCAGTAGAGTGCTTATTTATAAGCTGGGTAGGTTTTTAGAGCTTATTTAGGTTCTTTAATCCCTGTTTAGAGCAAGGGAGCAAGTAAGTTTCCTTTTTCATATTTTGCTTATTACTGTACAAGTGCTTATTAACTGCTTATTTTCTGTCTTTTTATGCTTATTTATGATAGTTTATGCCTGCTTATGCTTACTTAATGTTTTCATGCCGTTTATTTTAGTTTTGCTTTGAATCTGTCCTTTATATGCTCTTAAACTGTTTATCTCTTATTTTTCTGCTTATTTGCCATTGAATTGTTGCTTATTTATGCTTTGTTATGATGTTTAGTGCTTATCTTGCTTAGTTTTTTTAGTTTAAAAGTGATTTGTGCGAATTTCTTAGTTAGTACTGGTAGTGTATTCAGTTAGTACTGGTAGTGTAATTTGTTAGTACTGGTAGTTCATGAGTAATACTGTTGGATTAATTTAGCTTATTTAAGTGCTTATTATTGATTGAAGTCTGCTTATAAGTGTCTTATATTGTTATTTGATGATCTGTTTTTAACAGTTTAGGATCGAATCAGCTTGAAATAGAAAAAAAATGACTTTTGAAAACTTAAAGTGCTGTTTGGAACAAGCAGTACTAACCCATAATTAGTACTGCTAGTTTTCTTTTGGACTTTTACCCTAACAGTACTAACTCCAAGTTAGTACTGGTAGTGTATTTAGTTAGTACTGGTAGTGTTGTTAGTGCTGTTAGTGCATTTTTGCTTATTAGCTTATTATTTCTGCTTATTTAGGATTAGCTTAGCTTTTTAGAGTAGATTTAGCCCATTTTCGCTTACTGTCTTTAGTTTAGAGCTTATTTAAGCTTATTTGCCTTTTTAAAAGTTAATTTTAAGTGTTTATTTTTTAGCTTATTTGCCATTCTAGCTTATTCTAGTTGCTTATTTTTATGCTTGAGTGCTCATTAGGGGTAGTTAAATATCTGTTTTAGCTTAATTGCTTAATTCTTATTTCATTGTGTTTTATTAAGCCTAGCAGTACTAAGTTGAAGCTAGCAGCACTAACTTTTTAAGTTAGTACTGCTGAGTCTTATTTGTTTTTCTAGCTTATCTGTCTTAAATTCTTAGCTTATTTTTGTTCTTAGCTGCTTAATAGGTGTAGTGTAGGACATATCTTAGCTTATTTGTCATTTAGTTGCTTATTGTTGGGTTGTTTTTGCTAATACTGCCATTTTGTTTTGCTTATTTCGTGCTTATTTGCAAGTTACAAAAATTTTTCCTTTTTTAAAGTTGCTTATTGTTAGCTTTTTCAAAAAGTTATATATCATTTAGGGTTAAATTTTTGGATAATTTAGTTTTGTTTTAACTCACGTTTTTACTCTCCCGTCCACGTTTTAGGATTTACTCATTCTAGCTTTCGTTTTTAGGTTTTCCTTAATTGTTTTTGCATTCTAATTAGAAAAACAAAATCCAAATCTTTTTCCATTCAAGCATCGTAATTCAAACCAACTTTCGACTTTCCAATTCGCTCCTCGTTGGGGATAAACGACCCGGGAATATCATATCATACTACTCTCGGTTTCATTGATTATTTTTAGATTATCCTTATTATATATATTTTATTATATATTATTATATATATAAAGGTGTTGATTTAAAAGTTGATCAATTTTTGGCGCCGCTGCCGGGGAGGAGTGAAAGTGTCCTCTTTTTCTCTTTATGTTTTTGTAGAGTGTTGTTTTATGAACTTAGTATGTTATTATGTCATTAAAGTTTCTGCTATTATAGTATATTTGTACTGATGGTAATATGTTTAATACTGATGAGTTCTACTATTAGTTATTACTTAATACTGCTAGTATAATTAATACTGTGATAATTGTAACAAATTGCTCTTGGCTTATGTTTTCTTGAGGTTTGGGCTAACGTTTTGCAAGATAAAAGCAAAGAAAAGTGTTGATTGATGATGGGGAAAGAAGGTTGGAAAGGAAATTGAAGTATACTGGTGACTCATAGTTAATGCTGCTTTGGCATAACTTACTAATACTGAGTTACTCACTACTAGGTTGTTGAATGGTTTTTTGCATTAAATACTTCGGATTAAGGGTTCTCAAATCATCCTCAGTTATATCGATTTCATTCTTTCTAATACTCACTCAATTAACAATCCCTAATTAATTTTATTATTCATGACTCAAAACCCAACAATAAATGCGACTCTAAAGTTTGCAGGATAATCATAAATTGGTTGCATTTTTTGTCTAACCCAAAGAGAGAATGATGGGTTTGAACAAAATTATGGATTTTTGAATGCACCACCTCTATAAGGTATGCATTTAACAAATAATCCCTTCTATATATATTTCTTTCATTGAACTTGTTCTGGTTACTGTCATTGCCAATAAATCTAATCAATGGGGTAGAAACGTCACATGCAACTTAGTTGATGGCAAGAAGATACATCATTATTGATATCATCTTTTGAAGAGATCTATACTAGCAGATGAGGAAGGTTGTTGATTGTTTACTAAATTCTACCATTTTTGAACAACTTACATTGATGGGGTATGAGAAAATTTCACAAAAACTAACATTTTATAAACCATTCTTTTCCCCACAATGGAAATTTCTAATTCATATTATTTTACAGTGTTTAAGTCCAAAGACTACTGCATGGAAAATGGAGTTTAGTATGTAGTATGGCCCAACATACCACCTACATCTATGCCATTTATTTGCTTAGCTACAAATCAGAAATTCAACTATTTAAAATTTATTTTTGATAGTATGATTAGAAACTTAGATAATGTGTATGGCAAAATTTTGAAGTATCTAAGGTTTGTACATATATTTTTGGACCAACAACTTGATGGGATGTCAAATCATAAGAGAATTTATATTCCACTCCGTCACACTAAAAATATTTTTGGAAATATGAGAAGAGTATGGCAAGGTTTTTTTTTGGTAGAGTACACCTTATTTCTAACAATGGTGGTACAAAACCAATCACAATTGGGTAAAGGTTTAGCAATTCCAACTGATCCCTATTACACACCCACCTTTATTCAACCATCTACTTAACCTCAAAAGACACAACAACCTAGGAAGCCTAAAAGAAAGGATACTCAAGTACCTTAGCCTAGTAATCCTATTAAAAATGTTGCAGATGAGGCTGTCTATAAGGAGTTGGTGTGATAGTTTGGTGGTAGAGGGCTGCTACTACTGCTTCTACTTAGAAGCAAAACAATACAGTGGTACATAAAATAACACCTTTCCAAGGCAACACCTAATTTAGAATCAAGTTATAAGGAACTATTCAGGTGGGTGGTTCCCAAGTGCCAAGAAACCATGGGGGATACTATTGCTCAAACTAGGTCTGAGAGTGTATCTAAACATTCTAATGATTCACTGCTCACAAGAGGTAACACACTTCAAAGTGATGAGGATAGACCTAAACATGATGAATTGATGGCATTATGTACCACTTTACAAAACCGAGTTCTTAATTTGGAGCAGACAAAGACCACTTAACATAATGAGATTGTTAGTTTGAAAAGGAGGGTCAAGAAGCTTGAAAAAAAGAATAGGTCAAGAACTCATAGGCTAAAGAGATTATACAAAGTTGGTTTAACTGCTAGGGTAGAATCCTCTGATAATGAAGAAAGTTTGGGTGAGGATGCATCCAAACAGGGTAGGATTGGTGCTATTGATACAGATGAAGAAACTACCCTAGTTAGTGTTCATGATGTAAATGTTTCTGCTGATGATGAGGTGTTTGTTGTAGAACAAGAAGTTGCTGAAGAAGTAGTTGGAGTTACTAACACTGCTAAACTAATTATTGATGCTGCTTAAGATAGTGATGCAACAACTATTAGTACTAATACAACAATTACTACTATAATTAAAATTGTTGATGATATTACTTTGGCTCAATCACTTGAAGAAATGAAAAGTACAAAACCTAAGAAGAAAGGGGTTGTTTTACAAGAGCTGTCGACTGAATCTACAACAACAATATCTTCACAACTATCTTCACAACAATCACAAGACAAAGGTAAAGGTTTATTGATAGAACCTGTGAAGCCTATAAAGAAGAAAGATCTAATCAGGCTTGATGAAGAAACTTCTTTAAATTTACAAGCTGAATTTGATGAAGAAGAAAGACTTGCAAGAGAGAAATCTGAAAAAGAAAAAGAAGCCAATATTGCCTTGATTGAAACATGGGATGATATACATGCAAAGATTGATACTGATCATCAATTGGCATAAAGAATACAAGCACAAGAACAAGAAGAGTTGTCATTGAAGAAAAGGCTACATTATTTCAACAACTCTTAGAGAAAAGAAGAAAGAATTTTGCAGCTAAAAGAGCAGAAGAGAAAAGAAACAAACCACCAATAAAAGGTTAACAAAGAAAGATAATGTGTTCTTACCTAAAGAACATGAAATGATATAAGCTCAAAGATTTGAAGTTGAAAGAGTTTGATTCTATCCAAGAGATGTTTAATAGAGCATTCAAAAGGGTAAATACATTTGAAGACTTTAGAACAGAATTAGTGGAAGGCAAAGAAAAGAGAGCAGGAACAGAGCTTATATAAGAGATTACAAAGAAGCAAAAGGTGGAAGATGAAAAAGAAACAACAAAGCTTAAACAGTTAATGAAAATCATTCTAGATGAAAAAGAAGTAGCAATTGATGCTATACATTTGGTTGTTAAGTCTCTAAGTATTGTTGGCTGGAGATTCTAAAGGAAGGAGAAAAATGCTATTATTAAAAAGAGCTGATGGAAAGTCTCAAATGTACATGATCTTTAGTCAAATGCTTAAAATTTTTGACAGGGAAGATTTGGAAGATTTGTACAAGTTGGTAAAAGCTAAATATGAGTCAACAAGACCAGTGGAAGACTTGGATTTGTTGTTATGGGGTGATTTAAAAACAATGTTTGAACCACATGTAGAAGATGAATTATGGAGGAATCAACAAGAACACAAAGTGTTGGATTGGAAGCTATATGACTCTTGTAGAGTACATTCCTTAATGATGCAATCTATGCAGATTTATAGGTTGGTAGAGAAGAAGTATCCCCTTACACCACCTACACTTTCAATGATGTTGGAAAAGAAGCTTATAATTGACTATGAAAGTGAAATGGCTTATCAACTTCTTAAATTCATCATGAAATAGCTTAAGAAGTAAAGAAGTGTTTGGAAGCATCCTCCTAGTGTTGACGAAGCTTTAAATGAAGAAACTTGATGATTTTGAAGAAGAATATCAAGTTTAGGGGAGGATTGTAGGGATTAAAAGTCTTCTTGATGCTGTTTGAATTACTGAAGAATTGGATTTTTTATTAAGAAATATGTGGATGATAATTTAATATAATATAAGTTTTGGAGATAACATATTAAAAGTCTTCTTGATGCTGTTTGAATTATTGATGCTCATGTTTATGTTTATGTTGCTCAGCTGGATTTAGTATTGCTCAATAAAATATGCTAAGTGTTTACTACTGCTAGTACAAAGTTACTACTGCTAGTGAATATTAGTACTGCTCAAGGTTAAGACTGCTCAGAGATGAAGTTAATGCTGCTGAGAATAAGTTAGTACTGCTTATATGATATGTATTAAGTTATTTGTTTATAGAAAAGATTATGGATACTTAAAAAAGTATTGTAAGCTGACTAGGGCTCCTTGGTGTATAAAAGGAGGTCCTAGGGCATAGATTTAATGTATTATTAGACATATAATTCATAGCTTCAAGGTCTTTGTAACCCTAATTATTGAAACCTTAATTGTAGGCTTCATAGATCGTTTTGCCCATCTAGGATATCATAACATTGATCACGCAGCGAAATAACAAATAAGAACAACAATGTTATGAACAAGGTTTTTATTCATAAACTAATAAACTATAAACTATTCGACTTTAATCAGTCGACTATAAACTATTACATAAACTAATAAGCTAACTATTAGACTCTCATTGGAGAGATCTAAATATGATGGATACTCAATACTAGACGCCTGCCCTCTTTATATACTAGAGGGGTTAGGGTTTACAAGACAAGATAAGATCAAATAAAATTAGGAAACTATAAATCAGCATTAAATACTATTTGACTAATCTTCAATCAGCATTAATGTTGATCTTTATCTTTTAGCTGAGCATTAAATACTGTTTGACTAATCTTCAATCAGCATTAATGTTATTCCAGCTTTGTCTTGTAGGTCCTCCATCTTTAATATGTTTTGTCATAATCAACTCAAAGTATAATTCCCAACAATCTTCCCCTAGTTGATAATGACAAAACCAATAAGCACAAGCTTCCCCTGAAGCTAATATAGATGAAGAACTTCCCCTGAATCCATGCACTCTTCCCCTTTTTGTCATAATCAAATAGGAGTGCATGTAGATGGTAAATAAACAATAAGCTTCCTCTTAACATGTTTACCATCTCTTGAATCACAAACTTAGTAGGCTCCAAGCAGCAAATTATCAATGATGAAGAAAAATGAATAATACGAATTTGTTGAAGAAGTTGAATTTCCCAAACTTGTGTCTTATATCATGTTTATCCACATGACGTCGAGTCTCATACCTTCTATGTATAAGTAGACTTATGTCTCTTGACAAAATCCTCATTCCTCTATTAAATGAGACACTGAGCACAATAACGTAACTCTTTAAAGTGATAGCAAATGTACGTAGTAAGCATCATAAGGTAGATCGTACACCTTTGCTAGATTCATCAAGTCTTCGTCACCCCCTTATAATCACGAACAAGTTATCTTAAAGGTACCACACTCCTTTAAGATATGATAAGAACACAAAACCTGTGAAAATCAACTACAACATAGAATAAGTATCATCAAATGTCTGTCTTTCAAATAATCTCCAAAACGATCCATAAAACATCATCATCGTTCACGGAGTCCAAACGCGTCGTGTTAGGTTTCTTCTCTCAATCTTCTACATAATACTTCTTGAATCCGAGAATAAGAGCAACCGCACTGAAACCACATGTTTGAGAAGCGTTTAAAGCCTCATCTAGGATAGTTTTACAGATAATATTGAACACGCAGCGGAATAATAAGAAAGCAATATTATCAAACAAGGTTTTAACCGAACATTGAAGCCTTCATTATATTTGATCAGAATACATGAGGCTGCATCAACTATATAATAAACTAACTACTACTACTACTAAAACGCGTGTACGACACGCACGTTATGTTTTAGTCGACTCTGCATTAGAGAACACACACATTTCTGGAGTACTAAAACGAAATATGCCTAACCTCCTTTTATAGCAGAAGGCATAAGCTTTACATGGAACCTATTTAAAATAATATTAAGTGAGTTTGGACTAAATCTTTATCTCTTCATCTTTATCTCTTTTTGACCAATCTTTATTTTCTCATACCATCTTGTAGAATCCCACAACTGACTACTTGGTCTTTTTGTTTCCATCTTGTTATCATTCGTGTTTTGTAGTCTTAGACAACTCAAATATAATTCCCACACTGAATCTTCGCGCGTATCAAGAGGACATCCATGATATGGCACTCAACTCCGTCGGTATGCTTTGGGCAACCCAGCCGAAACTACAATTTAGAGTTGCGCTATCTTTAACGCTAGAATATTCACTATGATGGTTGTCCATTGTCGGCGGGTACCATTGACTAAGGAAATGATAAGAGAACAGAGACGATGAAGGCAATCAAGTAAGCTAGGCAGTACATGGAAAGGACATTAATAAATCTAAATACTGTATCGGGGTTTTGTGGCAACCGAGTTCCTCCCAAGAACGACAATGTGAGCACATACCCTAAGTGTGCTAAGTGTTATACTTTTCACCCGGAGAATGCACCTTGTAAGCTGTGCTATAACTGCCAGAAACCGGGTCATTTTGCGAGACTGTGTTGGGCACCGATTAGGCAAGTGACGCCTGTGAATGTGGTGAAGATAGGGCATAATCAGAGGGCATGCTATGAATGTGGGAGTCTTGACCATCTTCGCTATGATTGCCCCAAGTGGAAACAAGAAACTTAACAAGCAAGGAACCCGTTATCTTTGGAGGGAAACAAGAAAACCCAAAACAATGGGAACCAAGCAAGAGGAAATGAATTTAATGGAAATGTAGTAGAGGCTCTTCAGGATCCCAAAGTTATGACGGGCACATTTTCTCTAAACAATCAATTTGCTACTGTTCTTTTCAATTCTGGAGCTGATTTTAGTTTTATTTGTACTAAGTTTATGCCTTTGCTAAATGTGGAACCTTGTATTGTAAACCCTGGTTATGCGATAGAAATAGCTGATGGTAAGAGTGTAGAAGTTGATAGGGTTATTTGTGATTGCAAACTAGAACTAGGAAATTCCTTGTTCACTATAGACTTGATACCGTTGGGTCATGGAAGTTTTGATGTGATTGTGGGGATGGACTGGTTGTCCAAGAATAAGGTTGTTATAGTGTGTCATGAGAAGGTAGTAGAGATACCGATAAAAGAGGGTGGGATACTTCGAGTTCATGGGGAACATATTTGGAAAGCCGCCAAAGCCCTAATGAACGCTAAGGTAGATGAACCTAGGATAAGGGATACACCTGTGGTGCGAGGTTTTACTGATGTGTTTCCGGAAGACTTGTCGGGGCTACCACCGCAGCGACAAGTTGAGTTCCATATAGACTTAGTTCCTGGATCGACGCCGGTCGCAAAGTCTCCATATCGGTTGGCACCCTCGAAAATGCAAGAATTGTCAGGCAACTTCAAGAGTTGCAAGACAAGGGTTTCATACGACCTAGCCATTCGCTGTGGGGAGCACCTGTGTTATTCGTAAGAAGAAGGATGGATCATTTTGCATGTGTCTCGACTATAGGGAGCTGAACAAAATAACTATTAAAAATTGTTATCCACTCTCTAGGATCGATGACTTATTTGATCAACTGCAAGGAGCGTGTTATTTCTCTAAGATAGATCTTCGGTCAGGATATCATCAGCTACGTGTGCATGAGGATGACATTCCAAAGACCACATTTTGAACGAGATATGGACATTTTAAGTTTATGATTTTGCCATTTGGGTTAACCAATGCACCAGCGGTCTTCATGGACTTGATGAACCGGGTGTGCAAACCGTATCTAGATAAGTTTGTCATTGTATTCATTGATGACATTCTAATCTACTCAAAGATGAAGGAAGAGCATGAAGTTCACTTGAAGTTAATGTTAGAGTTACTAAGGAAGGAGAAGTTGTATGCGAAATTTTCTAAGTGCGAGTTTTGGCTGCAGGAAGTGCATTTCCTTGGACACCTGGTTAACCAGAGTGGTATTCACGTGGACCCAAGTAAAATAGAGGCGGTGAAGAATTTGAAAGCTCCTACAACACCGTCGGAAGTTTGATCATTTTTGGGATTAACTGGCTATTATAGGGGTTTCATTATGAATTTCTCCAAGATTGCTAAACCCCTTACTTCGCTAACTCAGAAAAACCAAAAGTACGAGTGGAGCAAAAAAGAGGAAGAAGCATTTCAGACCTTGAAGAATAATCTGTGTGACGCTCCTATCTTGTCGTTAAAGGACGAAATTAAAGATTTTGTAGTTTACTGCGATGCATCGAATCAAGGACTAGGTTATGTGCTCATGCAAAGAGGCAAGGTAATCGCCATGCATCGAGACAACTAAAGATTCACGAGAAGAATTATACAACACACGACCTAGAATTGGGAAATGTCGTGTTTGCTCTTAAGACTTAGAGGCATTACATGTATGGCACGAAGAGTGTCATCTACACGGACAACATGATCCTTCAACATATTTCCAACCAAAAGGAGTTGAATATGCGCCAAAGGAGGTGGATTGAGCTGTTTAGTGATTATGAGTGTGAGATTTGCTACCATCCTGGTAAGGCGAATGTGGTGGCTGATGCGTTAAGTAGGAAGGAATGGGTAAAACCTAGACGTGTTCAAGCAATGGCTATGACCATTCAGTCTGGAGTAAAGGAGATGATATTGGCAGCCCAAAGTGAGGCGTTCAAACAGGAGAACATTCTTGTAGAAAGACTACATGGTTTAGATCAGCAGATGGAAAGGAAGGAAGACGGAAGTTTGTATTTTATGGATAGGATATGGATTCCTTTAGTAGGTGATGTGAGAATGGTAATTTTGAACGAAGCTCATAAGTCTAAGTACTCTATGCATCCTGGAGCAGATAAGATGTACCATGACCTTCGTCATATGTATTGGTGGCCGAGAATGAAGAGAGATATTGCTATCTACGTTAGTAAGTGTTTGACTTGTGCAAAAGTAAAGGTTGAGCATCAAAGACCTTCTGGTTTACTGCAACAACCTGAGATACCGGAGTGGAAGTGGGATAAGATCACTATGGATCTTATTACCAAGTTACCTAGGTCAAGAAGTGGGCATGACGTGATATGGGTAATAGTCGACAGACTTACCAAATCGGCTCATTTCCTAGCAATTCATGAGGATTTTAGTACAGAGAAGTTAGCAAGATTATATATAGATGTAATCGTGGCACGTCACGGAGTGCCCGTGTCGATTATTTCGGATTGAGATGGGCGATTTACTTCACACTTTTGGCAAACGGTATAGAGAGCGTTAGGGACAAGATTAGACTTGAGTACTGCTTATCATCCTCAGACGGATGAACAAAGTGAGCGTACAATACAGACTTTGGAGGATATGTTAAGGGCGTGCGTTATAGATTTTGTTAGTAGTTGGGATGTCCATCTACCATTAGCCGAGTTTTCTTACAACAACAGTTATCATTCGAGCATTCGATGTGTCCCGTTTGAGGCCTTGTATGGTAGGAAGTGTAGATCGCCTGTGTTATAGGCAGAGATTGGAGAGGGCAGTTTGATTGGACCTGAGTTAGTATTAGAGATGACAAATAAGGTGGTATTGATAAAGGAAAAGCTCAAAGCGGCGAGAGATCGTTAAAAGAGCTATGCAGATAAGAGACGTAAACCGTTAGAGTTTGAGGTGGGTGATCGGGTATTATTAAAGGTGTCGACTTGGAAAGGCATAATGAGTTTTGGAAAGAAGGGCAAGTTAGCACCGAGATATGTAGGACCATTTGAGATCCTACAAAAGGATTGGTCTTGTAGCTTATAGGTTTAGGTTACCTGAGGAGTTGAGTAGCGTGCATGACTCCTTTCATGTGTCAAATCTGAAGAAGTTTCTAGCGGATGCTAATTTGTATGTTCCATTGGAGGAGATCAAGGTCGACAAGACACTTTGTTTTGTCGAGGAACCTGTAGATATTATGGATCGAGAAATTAAAAAGTTGAAACGTAGGAAAATAGCGCTTGTGAAAGTTAGGTGGAATTCAAAACGTGGTCCTGAGTTTACTTAGGAACACGAAGACCAGATGAGGATTAAGTGCCCATAGTTGTTCGTGGATCGAGTTGTTGAGCCTGCTAGTTAAATCTTAGGACGAGATTTCCTCAAGGAGGGGATACTGTAACATCTGTGATTTAATCAGGTTAGTGAAACCTTTGGAAACGGCTAAGATTTCATTTTGTGTAATTCTTGTGTGCTATGTGTAGTTTATGTATGCTAAGTGGTTTGAATAGGTGCATGATATCGTTTTGAGGTGTATGATCATCTCATTTTGAGTGTGTTTGTGTTTAGTGATAAGTATTCCATTCGTTCGTGAATAGTGATAATGGAAAAGTAATGACGTATAACATGCATTGCTACGTCAATACTTGGATGATTTTGTGTTAAGAGTTTATGGAAAATGTATTATGATGGAAATAAGTTAAGTGAGTGAGATTTGGCGAATTATAGTAGACTTTCTAAATATAGAAAGTGAAATGTAAAATAAAAAGTTATTTTTAGAAGGTTAGTAAGTTGCGTTTATGTAAGAAGGTTTACCCAAATTAGCTTAGGTTTTTATGAAAACTTAAGGTAATGAAGATCATTAGTAAATTAATAATTAAAAAAAATAATAAAATATATAATTAAAGGGGTGTTCGGCCGGTTAGGGAAAAAGGAAAAAAAGGAAACAATTTGATATCAATAAGGATTCTATTAGTATAAATACAAATCTAATAAAACCCTAAATCACTTTTTCTCTCCCCTCTCCCCTTGTGATCGCCGAACCTTCAAGAGAAGAAAAAAAAATATTTTTTTAATCAAGAACGAGTTAGTGATTTAGTGTATCAAGAATCAAGGTTTAGGTATGTTTCAATTAAGTATTTGTTTAATCTTTCTTTAAAACATGTAACAATTAATATGATGGATCATCAGGGTTTTTATAAACTTCTGTAATTAAGGATGTTTTAATCATGCTAGAACGTTTAGGGTTTGATTAGGATCTTATTGGTGTAAGTGGTTAGAGTTAGATCGCTTTAATTCATGATTTAGAGTTGAGCATAATTTAGGATTGTGTTCAACTGATGATATCTAGATGTTAAATACGTGTTTTGATATGATTCCAGTGCCTAAATTATAGTTCAAAGAGTCTATTTTTCAAAAAGTCTGTCCTCGAATGATTTAGAGTTTTGGAAGTTGGTTAAATATTGGTTACAAGAAAAGTTGTCAAAATAGTAAATATGGGTCAGATTTAGGTCATGTTTAGGAGGGTAAAACCCTAACTTAAAAATGGAATTAAGGTTATAAAATCTACAGTAATTAAGTTCTATATGTAAATAAAGAAACCCTATAAGGATAGCTTCTGATTTTGTGTCTAAGTAGGGTAATTAGGGTCATACTTTTTAGTGTGCAATCATATCCGAATTGGTACCAGTTTGAGTTTGTTTTTATTTGGGACAGTTGCACATGTAATGAGTAATTGGGAATCACAAGGTAGTTATTAAACTCATAAATAAACTTAGGTGATTTTTGGTATAATTTATGAAGGTCAGCAAGTAAGGGTTTTAAGACGGCTGAAAGTGCACACTAAAATTTGCACTTTTGAACAAATTATAGTATACTTAGTGTATGAGGTTATGTTGTGGTTAAGGTTTGGGCATGTTTGTCGGGGTTTACCATGTATGGGCCTTAATCACACCCTTAGACATCCATCATATGTGTGTTACATGGACTAGAGCTTTTAGCTTGGTCGCGTGTAACCGTGTTTATTTATTTGTATAGTTGCGTGATAGGATTTAGAAGCTGCGTTTTGAGCATTCAGGTGAGTTACATAGTCCTGCTTTTTAAATTGTTTTTAAACTTGGGATGGAAATGATGCAAGTGTTGAAATATGTTTTGAATTCCTGTAATTGTGTGTTAGTGTAAATGCATGGACTATTATGTGACTGATATGCGTTATGTGCTACATGTTATGTGATGTGATATTGATGTGTGACCTAGTCAGGAGGGTTACTTGCGGGTATCCATGGCCTGAGCTAGAGGGAAAGAGATTTGGTATGATCCAAGAGCGATTGAGGTCGTCTGCTTGGTGTTTGAGTGTTTGATTTGATTAAATTGCATGTTAGCTTGTATGTTAGTTAGCATAATTGTCGTGCAAACGTATTGTTCTGTAATTGCAGGAATTGGTTAAATTGTTTTAGAAACAGGATTGAATATGTGTGTCTGAAAACCTATGTTTCTCACCAACCATTGTGTTGACGTATAAGCATCATTTTCAGGTATTCAGCAGGATGAGATTAAAGTTAGGAAAAGTGGCTAGATGGACCGTAGGCAGCTGGCGAAGTTTAGTTATCTAGATTTCGTTATTTGTTTTGGATGATGAATGTTAATTGTTTTGCTTTGTTAGGATGTTTAAATGTTTGCATGTCATGACATTGGCATGAACTGCCTTTATTTCAATGTTAGATGCCTTTTGGATTTTGTTGATGTGTTTGGGTATTTTCATGACACTGCATGTCTATACCTTGTATTTTATGCATGTTTTAGTTTCTCTTATAGACGCCAAAGTGTTGTGATGATTCCCTTTCTCGTCGCGCCTCGCGTTTTCGCCTTGGCGGGGTGTGACAAATTTCAAGTGAACACCAAGATTTTGAATACTCTTCCTCCTGAGTGGAGCAAATTTGTGGAGCAAATTTGTGACTAATGTCAAACTGGTTTGAGATTTGCATACAACTAACATTCATCAGCTTCATGCTTACTTGGGACAACATGAATTTCATGCAAATGAAGTTCGTTTAATGCATGAACGCAACTCAAATCCGCTTGCTTTGGCTGCAACCCATCAGATGACCCAGTCTCCTTATCAAACTCATCAGAACTCATACCAAAACTCTCAGTTTCAACCACAAGTTTCACTATATCAGTCTCCATAGTATGGATCACCTTATCAGTCTCAACAATACTCAACCAATCAACCATCAACTCCTATTTCAATTATTCACCCATCTAACGATTATCAATCATCAGTTCACCACAACGTTTATTCTTCACAACCATCCATCTCCCAATTGGAATATGCTCCTACAGTTATCCAACAACCACAACAACCTGAATTTCCTCAACTAGACTCAGGTCTAATTGTTCCAGTGTTTAAGCAAGGTGACGATCCCATTGATGCCATCAACCATATGATGTCATTCCTATCAGCTATCGTCACATCCTGTTATCCTATCACCAACAACTAGCTGAGAAATTCGTCAAACCCTAGGCAACAAGCTACCATTAATGATGAAAGAGTGACTTTACAACCAGTACAGGGGAGGCAAAATTCTTTTTTTACGGGTACAACTAGGACCTACACTCCAGGAGCAAGTGAAAGCAATTCTACGAGGAAACAAAGGATTGTTATTTGTTACAACTGCAAAGGGGAAGGACACGTGTCCAAATAGTGCACTAAACCTAAAAGAAAATGAGATGATTCGTGGTTTAAGGATAAAGTGTTACTGGTACAAGCTCAAGCAAATGGTCAAATTCTACATGAGGAGGAACTAGCATTTTTGGCAGATTCATGAACAGTAGAAGGTCAAGCCACATAGACTGTCATTACTTACAATGCTGCTTATCAAGCTGATGATTTGGATGCATATGACTCTAATTGTGATGAACTCAACACTGCCAAAGTTGCTCTCATGGCGAATTTATCTCATTATAGCTCAGATGCACTCGCTGAGGTACACAATCCTGATAATGTGGGTAACAATATGATTAATCAAGGTATGTAGGTAATACCGTCTTCTGAACAGTCAAATGTTGTGAACCATTAAGAGACTGAAATAACCAGTGATAGCAATATCATTCCTTATTCTCAATATGTGACAGAATCATAACAGGGAGCTGTTCAGAATTCTAGCTCATTTGCACAACAAGATGCACTGATATTATCTGTGATTGAACAACTGAAAACCTAAGTAATTAATTGTACCAAGATAAATCTGGACAATAAAAGTGTCAATGATACTTTAACTGCTGAGCTTGAAAGATATAAAGAACAAGTTAAAGTTTTGAAAGAAGGACAAAATGTTGATTTAAAGAGTAAAGATAATGTTTCAGATTCATGTGAATAGTATGTAGAGATTGATCGTCTTAAACAAACTCTTTTAGAACATGTAAAAGAAAAGGAATCTTTAATGCAAACAGTTACTCTTCTCAAAAATGATTTTAAGAAAGAAGAATCTAGAAACATTGATTGAGAGATTGCTTTAGAAAAGAAGATCAAATAGCTGGATACTATTGTTTTTAAAAGTATTGAATATAAGATCTTGATTGATGACCAGTGTGTGAAGATTAAGGTGTAATTAGTGTGTGTGTTTTGAGAGAGAATTTGTTAACTTGCCTTTTGATTAAAATGAAATTGTTACACTTAACCTTGGCATAAATACTATTTATACCCCTTGGTTAACTATCCTTATTGAACTTTCCTAACTTAACACTTCTAGTCCCTATACTTATTAAAGTACTTACAAGTAGGTCTTTTCTCTATTTCTAACATTCTCCCCCTAAATGATCTACTAAGGAACTATCCTTATTGTGTTTTTGATGACGACTTCTTCTTTTTGCTTGAACACTTTATTCTGAAGTAGTCTATCATTTTCTTTTTCTTTGAAGCTCGAAAACACTGAGAATTCTTTATGAAATTTGAGGACGACCTTGTAGCAAATCTCTCCCGGTATAATTTTCTCTCCCTATATGACAAGATAGATTTCTTTATCCCTGAAGGTATCAACTCTACTCTCGAACTCAAAATCAGCATTCTCAAAAGCTAACTTTGACCTTCTTTTGCAACTTGATTCTTTAATAGCTTGTATGAAATCTTTAACTTTGAACTTGATCTTGAATGTAGATTTCAATCTCATAATGTTGCTGACGAAAGATCTTGAAACGCGATGATATTGATTGAGCATTTCTTTGTAAAAGACTTGAACACTTGACTTTTCACATGAATCTTCATACTCTCTAAGCTCCCCCTCAATCACATATCCATCTCTTGAATATTGAAGTAGTAAACTTTGATTGTCTAAAGACAATGTTGATATTCTTGAGAAGTAATTCCATGCAAATGTCGAACCGGCTATCTCGATCGATCTTTGAAGTTAATGAAACACTACAGCTTATTCAAAACACTTGATGAAGTAACCTCAATCTTGAATACGAATCTTATCTTCTTAATCAAACTACTTTTACCATAACGATTTCTTTGATTTAATTTCTTTGCTAGTATCTTGATTTGTCCCATATATTTTTGCTTATATCTTCTCCCATTTCATATACTTGAATTGACCTTACATTTTCTCCCCAAATATACTAATATCTTATCTCTCTCATATTAGGCCAATACTAAGCTTATATTTTCTCCCCCTCATGATGATTATGATCCATCGTGAGCATCATGACCATATAAGCTTTTAAATAAGCTCCGGGTGAAGAATATCATTTGAAGTCCATAAAATTGAAATCAAAATCATTTCTTTTCTCTCTAAAAATCAAACATTCTCTCCTTTATAACCAAACATACTCCCCCAAAATAACATATAAGCTCCCTCAAACCAACAAATATGATTGTTATCATTCTCGTAAAGGTTGAAAGAAACTTTTGTCATTATAAGATTCGTTGAAGTAGTCATGCTTGTGAAAGGTAGAAATATTGTTGTTGTATGTTGTAGAAGATGAAGTGGAGAATTATCAGAGTAAGAACCATCTTCCACATTAACCATGAAGTTCATACATCACAAGATCATGCTTTGAAAAATTCTGATGAAATATTGGAAAAATATGATCAAATCAATATCTCGATGATAAGGATGCGGAAATATGATCATGAAATCCAAATAAGCATTGATCTTGTGAACTTAGTGTTGTGTTACCCTGGGAAACACATAACCACTAGATCACATAGATTACTAGTTAACACTTATTTGAATCATTAAGCAATCATTTTCAAATAGTGACCTACATTCAGCGTTGGTATGACGTTAGCACTGGTAGGATTTCCATTCGATCATTGTGAATACTATTTTATAGTATCACTCCAGAATGTTCCGACAATATCACAAAGATATATATTATTGTACCTTTTGTATCATTGATGTTTAATACAAACGTACTTTTGTGTGCTAAAGATATTTTATTGAATATCAATTTGGCTCTAGACTCTTGTGCACTTTTAGTAAGCAAGGACTGGAGCAGAATGTCCTTTATTCAATACCAACATTCTCGAAATGAGAAGTCGATAGATTATGCGTTTAATCTCTGTGAGAATGAAAAAAAATACTTTTTGAGAAGTACTTGAGTGGCTAGGAGTGGTTGTGCATTTGCATCACTGGGTCCATGATGTCTTACTTCAATACCAGAAAATCTTTTTGTCTTTTCTAAAATTTTATAAAAAAAATCTTTTTGTCTTTTCTAAATTTTACATAAAAGAAAAATCTCTTTGTATTTTCTAAAGTTTTATATAAAAGAAAAAACTTTTTGAAATTTCTATCAAATCAAACAACAACTTTTGGTACCCACTTAAGCATGTTACTAACGGGTTTGCCAAATTTTAAATACCATATGTAAGTTGCGTCGATTTGATGCATAGAAGTTTAATTCCAAGGAGATTTGAAACTCGGTGTTTCATTTTAAAATAACTTTCTTGGAATCAACGGTGATTTAAAACTCTTTTTATTTGTCCAATTTGACTTATAAAACCTTGATGTTTCATTAGGAGTTTTAAAACTTCTCAAAGGTGTGAACACCGTTTTGAAACCCAGTGTTTCATTCGATGTTTTAACCCTTGAGGAAGACGAAGATTTCCATTTATTATTGAAACCCGGTGTTTCATTTTGAAAAATTCTTTTTGAAATGAATGGAAACCTTACATCTTTCACCTTTTTCAAAACTGAATCATCTCATTTACGCATTGAAAACATTTCATCCCTAGAATACTTAAATCGTTTGGAAATGTTTTCCCCTTTCTTTTCCGAATTTGTTTTGAACTTTCGTTTTTCTCATGATTTTGAGAAGCAAATATTTTGATTAAATGTTGTTTCTTCGAATATTTCCTATTTTTTTGCAAAGAATAAGTAGTAAATTGAGAAACCTTTCTTGAAATCGGTTTTGAAGATTTACCCGTGTAAATCTTTTTCGAAACATTCACTTTTGGAATTGATTTTGTGAAAACTTGAGAAACAACCTTTTTCTGTTTTATTGAATCAAACAATCTTTTGTAATGCATTTTAAAATCATTGTTCTCTTTTTCAAGTTTTTCACAAGAAGTTTCATATTTCTCTTTCAACACATAATATGATGTTCTCAAAACATTGTTTTCTTTTTGCAACGAAGTGTAATTTTGAGATGCCAACTGCGATTTTAATAAAGCATTTTCTTTTTCAAGATTTGCAAAATACGTCTCAAATTTATCAGTTCTTTTTGAAAGCTCTATTTTGACATCATCAAAATCTTTGACTCGTTGTGCTAAAACCTTTTCCAACTTTGAAATCTTAGTCTCAAACACCTTTTTCTTGTCATCAAAACGTTTCACTTTATCCCCTATTTCCTTTACAAGTTCTAAATTCTTAGACTCAAACGATGAACTTGTAATGGAAATCTTTGAAACGTTTGATTCATATTCTAGCTCGATCATTTCAAACATTTTCTCAAGAGAATTATCATGTTTTAAAAACTTAAACTTTGTTTCAAGTCTTTGTTTTAAAACATCATTTGAAGCCAACAAATCATTATACTCTTTTTGCACCGAAGAAGACAATTTTTCAAGAAATTCATTTTTAGCTAAAAACATTTGTTTGTCTTCTTCAAAAATAACGATTTGTTGTTTCATCTCTTGATTTGAAATCTGAAGTCTCTCCCCAAGTTCCGAAACTTGAGATTTCATTTGATCAATATCTTTTAACAACACAGATTATTTAGTCTCGTATACTTTTTTAAGATTATTCAACTCAAATTCTCTAGATTTTAAATCTTGATTTTCAATTTGCAAACTTTTTATTTCATCTTTTAAGCACTCGGTTACTTTTAAAGTACAATATTTTTCATCTAAAAAACGTACAACTAATTTAGTGGTTTCTTTTAATTGTGTTTGCAAACTTAAAATCAAATCTTTTTCTGAGTTATCTTGTGTGTCATGAACTATTTTTGAATCAAACTCAGATGGTACCTCATAAAATGACTTAGATTTTTCTTCCAACAATCGCATCTTCTCACACTGAGCAGAAATCATTTCATCTCTTTCTCTCAAAGTCGCTTTTGCAAGATCATTATATAGCTCTTCAACCGATGAATTCAAACTTGCATTTACACTCTTAAGTTCCTCAACTTTCACTTGAAGATTTTGACACATTGTACAATCAACAACTTTTGACTTTAAATGTTTATTTTTACTCTGAAGTTCCTTAACTTGCACTTGAAGATTTTAAACCGTTGTAAAATCAACGACTTTGGACTTGAGATGCTCATTTTCAAAATCATTTTTACGTAAACACTCTTCGAGCTCTGAAATTTTCGTTTGTTTAATCTTAACAGTGTTTTTCAGCTCAGCTAATTGATCACTCATCGTGTGAATTAAATCCTTTTGTTCTTTAATCTTTTTAATATATTGTCTGTCATTATCGCAAAGCGAAGAAAAAGTGATTATATATTTTTCGTTTTCTTTCTCAAGTTTGTCACACTTTGCTTTATACGATTCGAGGCTCAACTTATCCCAACTACTCATATACATGATGAACAAATAGGATACACTCGATTAGTTAACTCTAACTCACCCAACTAGATTTTAAAATCTTACAAAAAAATTCTAATGATCAACCCGATAAACACGCTCAATTAATCACCACAAAATAATATCCCGCGAACAAAAATTATTTAAGCTCAAATAAAACCGTAGACAAAAAAAATAATCCCAAAAATTCAACCCAAAATTATAATCAATCTCGAATTATTGACCCGCAATTTAAATCGTAGACTAACCATTTATACTAAAAACATTTAACACTCAAACATAACTTACTAAAAAAATTATCTAAAAAAATTAACACACAAAAAAAATAAAAAATATTACTAACACAATTCGATTATAGTAAAAAATATTAACACAACATGAGATCCAAAATTTAAAGCCCAATTAAGATTCGGTATGATAAGCAAATTTTAAAGCCCACTACTTCTTGTCATAACCCTAATTTATGCTTGTATAAAAGAAACGCAGACAACTCCACACAAACCCTAAAGAAAATCAATCACCGTTTCTTATAATATCCTCTTACCTAACCAAACCCTAAATCAAAACTACACCGCCTTTTTCTTTGTCAAAATACAAACACAAATAACAATCACTCAATACAACTCAGATCCTACAAAATTATAACCTCCAACCAATAAACACGCAGCCGCTCTCACTCAAATCTTACAAACACAGATCTCACAACAAACACTTTAACCCTAAATCTATCTCATACAACAGAATGGTATTCGATGTTTCCTTTTGAATAAACACGAACTCAATATAACCTACAACAAGATCATATTTAATTTCTGTTAAGAACGAATCATCAAGATACGAGTAAAATCACGGGTAGGTTTTCTTGGTTGCTTTTTCTTGTGATTTTCTTGTTAACCGAAACAAAAGAATAGTCTTGAACACTTGTTGTTCTTGTTCTTTTTCTTGTTATGTTTTGAAATATAATAAGATGAAGCTAGGCTTCACAAATTGATCTATGATGAGAAAAACTCAACCTTTGAAAATCTTTTTGGTTTGTTTACAAGGTGAGTCAAATCTGAGATCAAATCTTGATGTTTCTTGTTTAGATTTATTTATCTTTTCGTTTCTTTTTTTAAATCGAAACCAAGAACAATCGGTAACACTCTTGTTATTGTTATTTTCTTTTGGTTTTCGTAAAGTAATAGATCTATGATGGCTATGGTTCACCCTTTTGAAATCTTTAAAGATTTATTTCTAAATTGAACCAAGCTGAGATCTTGTTTTTATTGTTTTCGATTTTGATTTTTTTTATTATATGTTTAGATCTGGATTAAAAGAGGTATAGTTTTGTTTTATAAAAATAGTAGATCGGTTCCTATTGTTTTTAGTTGTTCGGTCTCTTCTTGAATGTAGTAGTTCGGTTCCTTATAAAAACTGGTAGATCAGTTTGAACTAGATGATAGTTGTTCGGTTTCTGCTTGGTTGGTAGATCGGTTTGAACTCCTGATTTGATTAGTTCGGTTCCTTCTTTTGACTTCCAAAAAAAAGCATGAAGACCAAAAACGCGTCTTTGACTTTGACCAAAAAAGTCAAACTTGGTCAAAGTTGTTACAATTCTTGTTACAAAACAGTTAGATCTGAAACAAAGCAGTTTTAAGCAAAAAAAAAAGCAGATCTAAAGCATTTGAGTATTGAATTAAGCACAAAATAAGCAAATTTGACTTTTTAGCACAAGAATAAGCTGAAAGAAGCTAGATTTGAACTTATAAACCTGAACTACAATCAACCTTACGAGCCAATTGTCGTTCAAGAATAACTTTCGTTTTTTCAAGTTTTTCAAAATACGCCTCAAATTTAGCTGTTCTGTTCGACAATTCAAGCTTGACATCATTAAATCTTTTGTTTGTCCGAGTTAAAACCTTTTTCAAGCACGAAATCTTGTTTGCAACTCACATTTTGCATTATCACAAACAGTCTCCCCCGATCCCTTGTTAAGTTCAGAAATATCCAACTGCTTCTTTTTGAAAAATTCAATCTTTCCGAAAATGTTTTTGAACTTAGTTTCAGCAAATTCAAACAATTGAGACTTTAGATTTTCTGCCTCGTCTTGTGTTACATTTGAAGTTTTTGTTTGAACCTGTGACTTTTTGATTGAATCAAACAAGGTTTTGTAAGTCAACTTCAAATGTTCATTCTCCTTAATTAATGATGCCACACGATATTCCAACTCAATGTTTCTCGTTTCAATCTCATCAAAATCGTCCTTAACTTTGGCTTCATCACATTGATGTGTCTCAACTTTTGACCTTTGAACCGACTCAAACAAATCTTTATAAGTCTGTTTCAAATGAGCATTTTCGAGTTGTAATGATGCCATAAAATTCTCATTTTCTTTTTGCACTATTTTCAAAGAATTATTTCTCGAGAACTTGGTGTTAGAAGTAGGGGGAAAAATTTCAAAGCGGCAATACTCTTTGCCTCAGATTTTGACAAATCTTTTTCCAATTCAACAATTCGTTTTGACAATCCCTGAGTGACTTCAAATGAAACATCGTTTGACTCTTTTGAAATTCTTTCAATTTCATCATGTAAATCCTTATTCCTTTTATTCCAAACAAGAAGTTATGACAAAATTCTTATATTGCCGTAAAGGAAGCTTCCAAGAGTGATCTTTATCAACAAACAATTTGATATAAGATGATAATAATCTGATAAGCATAAATAAGCAAATCCTCGATCTCACAAACACAATATAACACTAAAAATAAGCACTAATCTATAATCATTAGCTCTGATACCACATATTGAATATAAGATCTTGATTGATGACTAGTGTGTGAAGATTAAGGTGTAATTAGTATGTGTGTTTTGAGAGAGAAATTGTTAACTTGCCTTTTGATTAAAATGAACTTGTTACACTTAACCTTGGTATAAATACTATTTATACCCCTTGGTTAACTATCCTTATTAAACTTTCCTAACTTAACACTTCTAGTCCCTGTACTTATTAAAGTACTTACAAGTAGGTCATTTCTCTATTTTTAACAAAAAGAGATCAATCAGCACAAACTATTCACATGTTGATGAAACCTCAGTTTTTCTATGATCATACCACTAAACAAGCTCTAGGTTTTCAAAATCCTTTCTATCTGAAGAAAGCTCAGCAGTTGGAACCAAAGCTTTATGATGGTAATGTCATTAAGAACACTAGTGCTATTGTGATTCCTGACTCCGAAGAGACCCTTGTGCTTGCTGAAGAGAGTCGTTCAAAAATGCTTTTAAAACAACAGGATCCAATGATGTTAGAAAAGAAAGTTAATACTACACTAGTCGATTATGCTATTCTTAACCAACTTTCTCAAGATTTTGAAACACGATTTGTTCCACAAACTGAATTATCTGCTGAACAAGCCTTTTGGTCTCAGAATTCTATGAATTCTTCAGATCCCACTCATTCTTGTAGACCCACCAAAGTTGAGGTTCCTAAAGAACTTCCTAAAGTCAGCATGGTTAATACGAGTTTGAAGAAACTTAAACACCATCTTGCTGGTTTTGACGTGGTTGTCAAAGAAAGAACCACGGCCACAGCCATCACTGAGGGCTCGTGGGGGTTTGAACATACAAAAGCTTGTTTTAGGGATGAAATAATTCCATTTGTAAAAGCTCTGAAGGACTTATTCAATACATTCGATCAATATTTAATTGATGAACTTTCTGAAGTCCAAAATGTCTTTCATCAAATGGAACAGGCTGTGGAACAACATCGTTTAGAGTCAAAAACGTTTGAAGTTAAAATGAATAAAGTTTTAAATGAAAACGAACGACTCTTGGAACAAGTCATCAACAAAGATATAGTGAACATAATTATGAATTCGACTGTGGATAATGCTTCTGTGAATGTGCATGAATGTGAAAAGTGTCTCAAACTCGAGACTGAGCTTCTCAACAAAAAGGATTTCATTGAAAAAGAGACTTACGATAAACTGTTCAGAAGTTTTACCACTCTTGAAAAACATTGCATCTCTTTAGAAGTTGATACTCAACTTAATCAGGAAATTTTTCAAAGAGAAAATTCTGTTTCAAATCAAAGTGCTCCAAGTTTTGATCAATATTTTGAATTAAATGAATTGAAAGCTCAGTCCCAAGAGAAAGACATGGTCATAAAAAGGTTAAAAGAGAGAATTAAATCTCTAAGTAAAAATATAAATGAGGATAAGGTTAAGAAGGGCATAGAAGAGATTGAAACGGTAAATATTGAATTGGATCATAGGGTGTTAAAGCTTATTGCTGAGAACTAACATTTGAAACAGACCTATAAGCAACTTTATGACTCGATCAAACCAACACGAATTTGATCAAAAGAACAATGTGATGCTTTAGTTAGTCAAGTCAATCAAAAGTCTGTAGAAATATCTAATTTAAATGTAAGTCTTCTGGAAAAAGATTTGGTCATTACAGCTCTCAAGAATGAATTAAGAAAACTTAAAGGAAAGGATTTAGCTGATAATGTTGTTACCAAACATCATATTGCTCTAGAAATGCTTAAAATTGATATGGAACCTATAGCCCCTAGATTGTTGAACAATAGGACAGCTCACTCTGACTACCTTAGGCACAATCATGAACAATATGTGATTCTTAAGGAAATTGTCACACCCAGCCAAGGCGAAAACACGAGGCGTAACTTTATGGATATCATCACAACACAATGGTGTCAACAATAGAGAATCACTACATGCATAACTAAATATAAAAGACACGATGTGTCATAACAATACCGAAAACAAAGAAATTTTGCATTAATAAAAAAGGGTCTCATTAATACATAGACTTAACATGCCTCATAAACCTAAGAAATCAAACAGCATTCAAGAAGAATCCAATAAATAAGTACGAAACAAATATCAGAAGATAGACTCCATATGCAATCCTAAGGTCTCTCTAGCCACTTTTAGCTTCAAAACCCTCAACATGCTCACCTGAAAATGATGCTTAAAAACGTCAACACAACGGTTGGTGAGAGTCATAGGTTTACGACACACAATTCAAGCTTTAAATAAATTACTATGATTATAAAAACAGAACATGGCAGGACAGTTAAGCTAACTATTATACAGGCTAACATGTATTCGTCCAAAACAACCAAATCTAGGACGGAACGTATACCACGATCCAAGACCCGAAGCCCGTCTCACAGTCATAGGTAAGAACATTACCCGAAGTCAAAGTCATAGGTAAGAACATTACTCGAAGTCAAAGTTATAGGTAAGAACATTACCCGAAGTCAAAGTCATAGGTAAGAACATTACTTGAAGTCAAAGTTATAGGTAAGAACATTACCCGAAGTTAAAGTCATAGGTAAGAACATTACCCGAAGTCATTATCACAAAGTAATGTGTAGGAACGTTACCCACGATCCAAAGTCATAACATTTAGCACATAACATATAATAGCTACATAAAAGTCCATGTGTCAATTAAAACCACATAATCACAGCAATTAAAACATTTCAAAATATATTTTGCATCATTTCCATCCCAAGAAAACATAGTAAAATGGGACTATGAAACTCACCTGATGCTCAGCTACTTGACAGAATCTTGCACACAATCTAAACATAACAAAGACACAAGTTACACTCGGTTAGGCTAATGCCCAAGCCAATGTAACAATCATATGATGGACTTATAGACCTTATACTAAGTTTATAATCCTTTAAATACACCCCCATATCATTTTCATACCATATATAACCTTAACCATTAACTTCTAATTTTTCAGTTTCTGGCATAAATTTGTAGTCAATTTATGACCACAAATAAAATACTAAAACACCTAGTTGATGGTTCTTCTTACATACCCTAGCTCCCCAATAAGTTGTGAGCTACTGTGATTTTTTAGAAAAAATAATATTAAGTGGAACTATTTTATAAAAATTCATCATTACAAAGTACTCAGATTCGGATCAGAACGCACACCAAAAAGTTTGATGTCCTTAAAATTACTTAGAAAATGTTTTAGCATTAGCCCTTTGAACTGGAGTTAATAGACACCTAAACTATGACCTCTGATTTTTTTCTAACCCTAATTTGAAATTTAAGTAGGGGTTTTACTCCCCAGAATTAGACCCGAATCTGACCCGAATTTACTATTTTGACAACTTTTCTTGCAAAAATTATTTGACTAACTTCCCGACCTCAAAACCTTTCGGGGCCAGACTTTTTGGAAACTAGACTCTCTGGACTTATCAATGGACATAAGATTCATAAAGAAAAACGTTTTTATCATTAAGATAACTTCAGTTGAACACTGCCCTAAAATCTGCCGAACCCTAAATCATAAATTAACGCGATCTAACCCTAACCGATCTCACCAACATGCTTATAATTCATCACTAATCATCCCTAATTAGTCTAACATCATTAATTTACAGGTTTTATGAAACCCTAATTTATCCATCACTTTATTGTTACATGAATTAAAAAGAAAATTAAAACAATTAGGGTTTATGAACATACCTAAAACCTTGATTTTGATACACAAAATCACCACTTGATTCTTGATAAAAAAATATTTTTTTTCTTTCTTCTTGGTCTTGGCCGGTCAAACAAAAGGGAGAGGGAGGAGAGAAGGGTTTTGGTATTTATAGATTTTATAATTGTGTTTGAGATAAATACAAATTAGAATTTGATTTGGTTTAAAACTTTGTTTTCTTTTTCCCTTTTCCTTCCTAAAATCGGCGGCCAAACACCCCTATATATTTATTTTTATATTTATTTTATTATTATTATTTACATAATAAACCCTTAATTTTGACATTTTTATAGAAAACCATTTATTTATCTTTAAACCTTTTGAATTAAAACTAAATTAAATAACTATAAATAAGTTTCATTTTTAATTTTTATTTTACTATCTTAATAAAACTAAGTTTTAATTTCTATATTTTCTAAATTAAACTTTTAATTTTTACTAACTACTAACACTTAAAGATATAAATACGTATACATATACATATAAATACGTACACACATAGAATTATACCATCATTTTCATTGTCACTAAAATGTGAACAAAATGAAATGCCCATAACAACCATAAACTCAATCACAATGAGACGATCACGCTCCATGGATTGGTAGCCAAACTCACATAAGATCACATAAACACATAATTATATAGCACATAATGATGTTCAAGCCAATACTAACGGTTTGACTAACCTGCTCAAGGCACAGTTGTCACAGAAATAGTGGAACAAGGAAAATCACAAATTCCTCTAAATAATTCCTTAGACTCTGCTTATAAGTATACAAAACACATTCAGGAGTTGCTTATAATAATCAGGCAAACCTGCCCTAGCATCAACAATTCAAGTGATAAATTAGTGGTTGTGACCCCAAAGAACAAGGACAAAAGAGTTAGATTTACTGAGCCCGTTAGATCCTCAGGAAACTCAAACACAAAAACAGCTTCTTCATCAAACCTAGTTTCTAACAAACCTATGTTGTCTTCTACAGGAGTAAAACCGTCTACTAGTGCTAGCGGATCACGGCCTTCAGGCAATACAAAGAAAGATAAGATTCAGCAAATAGCAAGTAGTACTCAAAAGAATAAAGTAGAAGCCCACCCTAAGACAGTTAAATCTAGTTAGAAAAATAAGAAGTGTTTTGTTGAACCTAAAGGAAATGCAACTGTGCAGCATTCCAAGATTAATGCGAATTCTGAACTTCTATGTGTTAAGTGTAATGGTTGCATGTTTTCTGATAATCATGATTTGTGTGTTCTTAATTTTGTCAATGATGTGAATGCTCGTACTAAATCTAAATATGTAAAGAAAAGTTCAAAGAGAAAAGTTTAGAAACCAACAGGAAAAGAGTTCACAAATATTGGATACACTTGGAGACCTACTGGTTGGACCTTCACTATAGTAGGAAATGCGTTCCCTTTAACTAGGATTACCACAACTGCTAAAGTGCCCCCTAAGAAACCAACTGCTCTAGAAAGTGATACACCTAAGCCTGTAGTAACATTGGTTTACTCAAGGAAACCCAAGAAATCTAAAAGTAATGTTTCCGTTAGCAAACCTAAGAATATTAAATCTTTATCTGCTAACAAAAAGGAACCCAGTAACTCTTGGAGATCCATAGTTTTCGATGTTCTATCTTCCTCTCTTGATGAATGCAGGTCGTCCAAATTGTTCTCTAGTATTTGGACTCCGGCTGCTCCAAGCATATGACCGGAGATCGCTCTTAGCTCACCAATTTCGTCAATAAATTTTTGGGTACTGTAAAATTCAGAAATGATCATGTGGCAAAGATATTAGGATATGGTGATTATCATATTAGGAATGTGACAATCTCAAGGGTTTACTACGTGAAAGGACTTAGACATAACTTATTCTCCGTTGGGCAATTATGTGATTTGAACCTTGAAGTTGCTTTTCATCAACACACCTGCTTCATTCGTAATCTATAAGGTGTTGATCAACTGACTAGATTTGGAGGCAACAATCTGTATACATTGTCTCTTGGAGATATGATGGCGTCCTCCCCAATATGTCTCTTGTCAAAGGCCTCGAAGACTAAGTCATGGCTATGGCACCGACGTCTGTCTCATCTGAACTTTGGCGCAATCAACCATTTAGCTAGACACGGTCTTGTTTGAGGTCTCCCTAAGCTAAAATTTGAAAAGGACCATCTGTGTTCTACTTGTGCAATGGGAAAAAGAAAGAAGAAACCCCACAAACCTAAATTTGAAGACACCAACCAAGAAAAACTCTATCTCTTGCACATGGATCGTTGTGGTCCAATGCGCGTCGCAAGTGTTAATGGAAAGAAGTACATCCTCGGATATTGGTATTTTCATTGGCTATGCACCCAGGGGCGGAGCCATGATTTCGAGTTAGGGGGCCAAATTTTTTTTCGATTTAAGTTTGGGTTTCGTGGTCCTAAACAATATCTTCTAGTCGCTTGTAAAGAGAATCAATTGTTCTCCTCTTACTCATGACTCCTAAGTCAACCTAATATCATAAATTTTTTGTAACAAAAGCAAACAACATGTTAATAATCATAACTTTGAAATCTCAGTGAGCTTGTTAATTTGGTAACTTAGAATCTGAAGTAATTGTGTTGTCAAATGTCAAGTGATCAACTCATCATTAATGTACTTTTACTAGTTCTACACAAACTCTCGTTAACACTTAACAAGTAATAAGGAAGTAAACATATAAACAATTAAGAGTAATCAAGTGAACATTAATGTTCAACTCTCCATAACACTTGACAAGTAATAAGCAACTAAGGATACAAGCAATTAAATATGAAATTGGTTTCGATCATGTGTTTAAATACCTAGTTTTTTAAGAGCTCCAATATTAAAGATGCTCAATCACATTAGATCTAAAAATTTGTAGCAAAAAGATGAGGAAGATCTATTTTTAAATAATATGAAGTTCTACCTTGTTGATTCAGGCCGTATTATTATGAGAACTTGCCATTGCAATTATGAATTATTCTTGTCCGATCATGACATGCCTTGAACACCTATCAACATAAAAATATAATAAATTGGCAATTTTAGAACCTCTCCACTCTTAAAAAAATCAAACTAAATATCAAATATAAAGTTACATAGTATAGATTCCGCTCCTACTTGTCGAACACCATTCTTGTAAGCCTATATAACAGATGTTAACGTATATTAGTTTACATTTAAAATTGAACAAATCATGATGATAATTCAGTGGTTTGTAACTTTATTTCAATTCTATATTGTATTGAAAAAACCACTAGCATTATGACTACAAATTACCACCATAACACATATTAGTCCATCATCATAAAAAAAACCATACATACATCTTTCCCAGAAAGAACTGCTTTTACTTTTGGAGAATTTATAGCCACCTGACATGCAACTAGCTTTAGTGTAGCATCTGAAGAAGAGAGTTTTAACTTGTTGGGCTTCACCCCCAGTTTCCGTCTATAGTCTACAACACCAGAATGGCACTCCTAGTCAGCACAAACTTGCTAAATCAGTTAGATACCAGCAAAAACATGTAAAGAGGCCAAGAATATTCTAAACTGTCTACATCATCAGACATGAAAAAAACGTCCTAGCCCAAAAATCCAAAATACAATATACTTAAGCAGCAGAGCTAAGTTTAAAGAAAAAACTTTAACCCGACACCGCTTGTTCTTTATCATAATCAAATAAATAAATATCAATCATCAATTATCAATAATAAAGGGGAAGTCAAATAGTATATACGCAGGCAAACCAATTTGTGATATGAAAAAAGAACATAACCCATGTCAAAATACAAAATTACATCTAACAATTCAACTTCAATCAAACTTCATGTTTATAAAGAAAAGTGAGAAAAATACAAGGTTAATCTCAATACCTGCGATATAGAAAGATTTGAAAAAAATATCTCTCCACAGCAAAATTGTGTCGTTAAAAGACGTAATCGTACGCTAATTAAAGTTGCCCGCACAATGTTGATTTATGCAAAAGCTCCGTTATTCTTATGGGCATAAGCAATTTCTACCGCATGTTACGCCCAAAATCATTCCATCATACGTCTTCATCACGACAAAACACCATATGAGCTTTTACATGACAATCTTCTCGACTTATCGTTTTTCTATGTATTTGGTGCACTCTGCTATCCGACAAATGATAGTGAGAACTTGGGTAAGTTACAACCGAAAGCTGATATTGGTATTTTCATTGGCTATGCACCCATAAACAAAGCATTTTAAATATCATCGAAACAATTCATGTGGATTTTGATGAGCTGACTGTAATGGCTTCTGAACACAGTATTTTAGGACCCGCACTTCATGAAATGACTTCTGCAACAATCAGTTCAAGACTCGTGCCAAACCCTCTTCCTTCAACATCGTTTGTACCACCTTCAAGAACTAATTGGGATATTTTGTTTCAACCACTGTTTGATGAATTACTCAACACTCCATCAAGTGTTAATCACCCATCCCCTGAAGTTATTACTCCAATTGTTGAAGGAGTTGCTCCAGAACCCGTTGTATTAACCGATTCACCTTCCTCAACAACTGTTGACCAAGATGCACCATCGCCTAGTAACTCACAAACAGCACCTAAAACTCAATCTCCTGTCATTCCTAACGATGTTGAAGAAGACAATCATGACTTAGATGTTGCACATATGAATAACGATCTGTTCTTTAGTATTCATATTCCAAAAAACCATTCTGAAGCATCTTCCTCTTCGGATGTTATTCCCATTATTGTGCACACTGCTGTACCTAACTCAGAACACGTTACCAAATGGACCAAGGATCATCCTTTAGACAACATCATCGGTGATTCCGAAAGACCTGTTTTCACAAGACTCCAACTTCATGAACAAGCCTTATTTTGTTACTATGATGCCTTTATCACAACAGTTGAACCAAAGAACTATAAAGATGCATTAACTCAAGCATGTTGGATTGAAGCAATGCAAGAGGAGCTTAATGAATTTGAACATCTTGAAGTCTGGGAACTCATTCCTCGTCCAGATAAAGTGAGGTTATTACTTTAAAATGGATCTACAAGGTGAAACTTGATGAATTAAGAGGAATTCTAAAGAACAAGGCTCATTTTGTTGCTCGTGGTTACCGTCAAGAAGAGGGAATTAATTTTGAGGAATACTTTGCTCCAGTGGCTAGACTTGATGCTATTCGAATTTTTCTCGCATATGTTGCTCACATGAATATGATCGTCTACCAAATGGATGTTAAGACGGCATTTTTGAACGACATTCAGCGCGAAGAAGTTTATGTTAGCCAACCGGACTGGTTTGTGGATCAAGATAATCCGAATCATGTGTGCAAGCTTAAGAAGGCTCTCTATGGGTTGAAATAAGCTCCTCACGCGTGGTACGATCTATTGTCGAAGTTTCTACTCTCTCAGGAATTCTCTAAAGGAACCGTGGATCCCACATTGTTCATCAGAAGACATGGCAAAGATATTCTCCTGGTACAAATCTATGTTGATGATATAATCTTTGCGTCTACTACACCTGAATTATGTGACCAATTTTCAAAAATAATATGTTTAAAGTTTAAGATGTCGATGATGGGCAAATTTTTTTTTTCTAGGACTACAAATTTCACAAAGTCCCAGAGGCATCTTTATAAACCAGTCTAAATATGCTCTAGAATCTTTGAAAAAATATGGTATGGAATCTAGTGACCCCGTGGATACTCCCATGGTGGAGAAATCCAAACTGGATGAAGATACACAAGGGAAAGCCGTTGACCCTACACACTATCGTGGAATGGTGGGCACCCTTATGTATCTCACAGCCAGTAGACCAGACCTTACATTTGTTGTATGCATGTGTGCCCGGTATCAGGCAAAGCCTACCGAAAAGCACTTACATGCTGTAAAAAGAATCTTTAAATACCTAAGAGGAACCGTTAATAGGGGACTCTGGTATCCAAAGGATTCTTCTATTGCTCTAACAGCTTATGCAGACGCTGATCATGCGGGTTGCCAAGATACTAGACGAAGTACATCTGGATGTATGCAATTATTGGGAGACAGACTTGTTAGCTGGTCATCAAAAAGGCAGAAAAGCGCTGCGATATCCAGTACGGAAGCTGAATATATAGCCTTGTCTGGCTGTTGTGCTCAAGTCCTTTGGATGAGATCACAGCTTACCGACTATGGCCTTGGATTCAATAAAATTCCAATGTACTGTGATAACAAAAGCGCTATTGCCTTATGCTGCAACAATGTTCAACATTCTCGATCAAAACATATTGACATCAGATTCCACTTCATAAAAGAGCAAGTTGAGAACGGAGTAGTAGAGCTTTACTTTGTCAATACGGAGTATCAGTTAGCGGACATCTTCACTAAAGCCCTTGGCAGAGAAAGAATTGAATTTCTTATCAACAAGCTGGGAATGCGGAGTTTTACGCCAGAGACTCTGAAACAATTGGCAGATGAAGCTGAAGAATAGTGGTGGTACCTATTCAAATATCCTGTATATAATATGTATATATATTAAAAACCAGAAAAACCAAAAAGATTTTTTATTATTTATTTATTTTCAGAAATCATTTATAAAAACAAAATATAAAAATATAAAATACTAAAAACCAAATAAAAAATTAAAAAAATGAGAAAAATATAAAAAAGAGGTAATAATGGCATGTCTTCTGAAAATCGATAACATTTACGGTCTTAGAAATGTCATTTAATAATGATACGAGGCTGTAAATGAAGTTCGAGCAGAAGTTCAAATGTTTTCAAAACATGCCAAATGGCTTGCTATTATTTCCGATAGCAACCCGGTCATCATCTTAAAGGCAAGTATTTCAAAAAGAAAACTTGACCTCACAACGGGAATTTATTCTCGGGCATGGTCTACTTTATGACCATGCAAAGGCTTGTGTTTACTTTGCAACACAACCCGTGCTTTCTTTATACCATTAGTGTACGTGTCAGTGCGCTTATGTGTTAAAATAAGAGAAATCTTATTTCATGGTGTTTGATTTTCAAAAATAAAACATTAAGTCATCAGAAAATGCTTTTTCAAAGACATTCGACTTCTCAAACAACGACTACAACTCTTTAAATAGAAAACGGGTCATTGTTTGAGGGGGAGAAAATGTCAAATATCTTCTTCAAAAAGTCATTTGATAAAAGGAATAAAGGTTTTTAAACAATAACGGAATATCATTTTGTAAGGAAAGTTAATTAAGTTTAGCTTATGTGCGCCTTAAATGTTATTTGTTTATGCCTTTAGAGAGAATATGTGCAAATTTAAGTTGTTAGGTATGCTAGTTAAAACTACAAGGATTATTTGTGCCAATGTGTTAACTTAAAATGCCTAAATAAACTTATAATTGAAAAGTGAAAAAGATCTTAAACATTAAGGGGCAGAAGTGTCAAAAACATAAAATTTTATAACACCCTCACCCCTCCCCGTTTTCACTCACACACACAATCACAACACTTACATTTTTTTCTCTCTAAAACCCTCCCTCGATCGTCATCTCCTCCAACACCATATCCATTCAATTTCGTGCTTAAGGTATAATTAAAACAATGATCCTTACACCTTAATGTTCCTACATCTCGAACGAATTTCGTTTTTACAAGGTTTTAAAATCGAAAACCCAAAAAAACAAATTAGGGTTCTTCAAAATTGAAACTGAGTGAAAACGCAAATTGATTGAGGGGTTTTGTTCACATTAGGGTGTTAATGATTCGTGTATAGCAGTTTTTAATAAAGATATCATATGCGTTAGATTTGATTGATTTTGTGTGTCGAATATGTATGTTTTTTAGTTTTAGAAGGAAAAGTTTATGGGTTTTGTGTAAGATATGTGTTAAATGCATTGTTGAATATGAATGTGCTTTGAAATCCATATCTTTTATGTTTGTTCTTGGGTATGAATTGTCGTTTAGGTGCTAAATGCTCGTTTGATTGATTCTGAGTTTGGAAAAATGCTAAAAATGTTTATGTGTATACTATGATGCTATATTGTTGAAATCTTGAAGTCATAACATGTGTGCAAATCACTTGAGTTCTCGAATCGAATTCGCAATTTTAGACCTAACCGGACTCGCGGGTTCTTAGCTTTAACCGTACACGCAGTTAGTAGTTATAACCGGACTCGCAGGATCTTAGCTTTAACCGAACACGCAGTTAGTTGTTATAACCGGACTCGCAGTTCATAGCTTTAACCGAACTCATAATTCCTAGTTATGTCCGGACTCGCAGTTTCTATTATTGACCGAACTTGCAGTTTCCAATGGTGTCCGAACTCGTAGTTTCTAATAGTGACCGGACTCGTAGTTTTTTATTAATTGACCGGACTCGCAGTTTTTCAATAGTAACCGAACTTGCAATCTCAATATTGACCGGATTCGCAGTTTCCACTTAACTTTCAAGATTCACAATTATAATTAAAGGAAACAAAAGGCTAATACTTAAGATCTAATCAAGAGGTGACTTAAAACTTGTTAGGTAGCATATTTAAAATTGGTTATCTTTGAAACCTAATCAGGTTTAAACTGGCTTAACTAGTGTAACTAACACAAGACTTAGGTAATCTAACTCCCTACTAGTTAGAATGAACTAGATTCCTAGACAGTCTAATGATGTTATATATGTGCCAAATTAAATTCGTCCCTTTCCATGATTAGTTCTCTAAATGTGTTAAATGCCTTAAGTACCATAGCTTGAATAGGTCTCTATAGTGTATTATATAAACTTGGTTATATATAAACTGTATTGACTCTTTCTTAGCAGAATCATGAGTATCACAAAAGAACAACAGCAAGCCCTTGACGATGATCTTGTTCTACGAGAACAACGTTTAAGGATTGGGAATTTTAACTACAGATTGAGCACCACGTTCAAGCCCAAGGAACCCACTTTTCAAGTTGCTTTGGATGTTCTTTCTCTCACACCTTTTTATCAAGCCTTCTTGATCTCTGGAAGTGTACCTTCCAACTACATGCATGAATTCTGGGCCATTGTTTCCTATCACAAGCACTGCATCAAATTCAAGATGAACAAAAAGAATTACTCTTTTGATCTGGAAACTTTCAGAGATATGCTCCAGATTTGCCCAAATCTTCCTGGCCAGAAGTTTGAAGATCCTCCATTTGAAGAGGATATACTCGCTTTCATAAGAGAACTTGGTTACCTTGGAGATATCAAGTCACTCTCTGATGTCAAGGTTGATACTCTATATCAACCTTGGAGAACATTTGGAACCATCATCAATAAATGTCTCAGTGGTAAAGCAACTGGACTCGATCAACTTCGTCTCTCTCGGGCTCAAATCATTTGGGGTATGTATAACCAGAAGAAGGTTGACTATGTCTACCTTCTATAGGAAGACTTAGCTTATCAAATCAAAAACAAGGTGTCAAAGAATAACAAAGACATGTACTATCCAAGATTCACCAAAGTCATTATCAACCACTTCATGTTAAAAGATCAATCAATTCTAAGAAGAAACAAGGTGGACTGACACATGGCTAATGATGACCATATCCTTACCACAATGAGATTCATCCCTAAGTACGGTGCCATAATTCTTGATACTCTAGCCAATCAAGCAATGAAGGAGTCGGATGCGTACAAGCCTTATCATGATTTTGCTACTGGAAAAATGATTCCAAAACCAAAGTATGTACGAATATCGACCAGGGAGAAGACTGATCAAGCCCTTACATCTTCTCCAGGTAAAAGACTCAAAGCTACAGCTAAGGTAGCTAAATCAGGAAAGAAGATGCTACCTGCTCAAGGGTTAGAGATTTTATCAGAAATTGCATTGTCTGAGGCTGAACAGATGAAGATTGTCACCAAAAGAAGCAAGACACAATTCCACAGCTCTCACGCCGGTGGTTCAGGTGCAAATGAAGAAACTGGTGTTTCACCAGGGGTTCCTGATGTACCTACATATGGATCTGAAGATGAACAAATTTCTTGGAAGTCTAGTGACGAGGACGATGATGATGAAGTAATCTTGAGTAAAGACGATGATGACAATGCTGATAATGAGGATGATGATGGTCACGATGATGATAATGAACTGACTGAGTCAGACAATAATGGTGATAACATTGTTCATCTCAAGTTCTCCACTCATGATGAAGAAGAAAGACAAGATGAAGAAGATAAAGATAAAGAGGATTCAGATCTGAGGGTTCAAACACCTTCTCATTTTGAATCCACTAATGATGAAACATATGATGAAGTAACTCAAGGAGACAATGTTGAGGGAGAAGAACTGGATGAAGAGGAGACAAATGAAGAGGAAGATGTGAATGAATTGTACAGGGACGTGAACATCAATCTGGAAAGAAGAGATACTGAAATGAAAAATGCTCTACAGACTAATGTTTAAGGTACTCAAGTCATAGAAGATACTCATGTGATAATAACAGCTGCCACTCCTAAAATTCAACAGCAGAGTTCTTCTGTATCATCAGGCTCCATTTCCAACATGCTCAACCCTAATCTAGATACAGGTATTGACTCCATTCTTAATCTGAACACTGAGTCAACTTCTTTGGTAGATGTTCCCGTAACTACGAATGTTGAAATGCCTCCTTCATCTGTAACAATACTTCCTCCACCACCCATTCCTCACATTTAACCTTAGCAACAAACACCTGTTTCAACACCAACAATTGTTCCAAGTACCTCCCTACAAAATCTTCCAACCTTTGGTTCCTTATTCAAGTTTGAAGATAGAGTAAAAGCTTTGGAAGATAACTTCTTGGAATTCAAGCAAACAAACCTATTTGCTGAAGCTGCTTCATCAATTCCCGGTATTGTTGATACGTACCTTACCAACAAGATGAATGAAGCCATAAAAACAGCTGTTCAACTACAATCAGACAGACTTAGAAACGAAGCTCAAACTAACAATGAAGACTTCATCAATAAAGTTGATGAAAATATAAGGAAAATCATCAAAGAGCAAGTCAAAGTGCAAGTTAAGGAGCAAATCACCAAGATTTTGCCGAGAATTGAGAAGTCAGTAAATGAACAACTTAAATCTGATGTTCTGATTCATTCATCCAATGAAGCTAAGACATCTCATGCTGTAGAAGCTAATCTATCTGAACTTGAGCTGAAGAATATTCTCATAGACAAAATGGAGAATAACAAATCAATTGACAGATCAGTTCCATAGAAGAATCTCTACAAAGCATTGGTTGA
>BQNB010012334.1:42693-79418 GCA_026074375.1 Tanacetum coccineum
AACCCAAGTGAGTCTGATGACTTTAGTTTGGGGGAGTGTAATTTGTTCGACATCGATGATTCCTATTACGAGAAGTCCATAAGTAGACTTGCTCATTTTTTTTCCGATTTCACCGGAAATCGTTGAAGCTTGTGTCAATGACGATGATACCGACAACGATGACGATTATGATGACGATGTTTATGTTGATGATTGTGTTGATATTGAGGAGGACGGATGAGAGATTGATCTCGACATTTCTAAGATCGTTGACATTTCTCTTCGAGAGAAATTAGTCGAAAGTTATCTTTTAATTGAAAAAGTTAACGCTTTTAGTCTCTCTCCTCCTATTCCAATTACTCCTATGTTTTGCCCCTCCTCTTCTATCTCCGTTGTGGATCTTGATTTGCCTTTAGAGGAGGCGGATGTGCCTAGTTTTTCGGATGACTCGATGATTCTTTCCGAGTACGAGTCATTTACTTTTTATGACGAGCCCGTGATGGCTGAAGTTAATGTTTTTGACGAAATTAACACAAGTGAACTTTCTTACCCGGGTATAGGTGAAAATGTTGTTTTAGATGAAGAGGAAGATACCTTCACATTCACTACCCGATCTTTTCTTCCATTTGTCACCTATCCCGAGGTTTTACCCACATCTTACTCCACGGGGAGTGAAGATAAAGTTTTTAAACTAGGAATTTTTGATAATGTGCTTAAAAGGAAGAGTTCTTTAACTCTTGATACTTTTACCCCACCCGACCCACCCTTAATAGACTTTCATGTTACCAAAGCATTGTCCGAGTTTACATTTTCTCTCTTGAAACTCTTTTCTAAAAAGTTTTTTGAACCCGGGAACAAAAATGCTACGGTATATCTTTCATACCTAGTTTGGGGAGGTTTCTGGTGTAGTCAAATTTATATACGTATTATATTAATCCCGTAAGAATTCTTTCCAAAATACTTCTCAACCAAGAGAAATATAAGGTAGAAATCTCACAAAATAAAACACAATTTGTATATTTTTATCCGGGAAGTACTTATCCTCGGGTCGTGTCCCAACGAAATCGTGAATTGAGAATTTAAGAATAATTCGGATTCGAGCTTAGAATGATAAGAAACTTTTGAATTGTTGATTATACTACAAATGTAATAGCAAGAATTAAAGAAACAATGAAATAGCACGAAATTTAAATGCACACAAACGTATTAAACGCAAGCTAAAACTGAAATCTAAAATCTAAAACACAACTTTTAACAAATTTTATACCTAAAAATCACAAATTTAAAATGAAAATTTTAGGAAAAAGAATTAGAATTTTTTATGTATTTTTGAATTTTTTATTAATTTTCTAAGATTTAATGAATTATCAAAAATAAACTTTTTCTAAAAATTAACACTAAAATTTTTCTTTTATTTTTCAAAAATACTAGATTTAAAATGAAAATTAATGCAAAAAGAATTTTAATTTTTCAACTATTTTTCTATTTTTTATGATTTATCTAAGAAAAAGTAATCACTAAAATCTATTTAAATTTCTAGAAAATACAACTTTAATGAGAAAAATATAGAAAAATGGTTTTAAGATGCTAAATTGGTGCAGAAAATCAATGGAATGAAAAGCCCTAATTTTTATGATCTAATTGAACCCTAATTTGACCAATTAAAAACTAAACCCTAAATTTATAAAACTAATTTCTAAAATATTAAAACTATTTATTAACCTAGAAAGAACAGGGTAGGAATTGAAATAAAGGAAAGATAAGGGTAGGCGGGCGAACTATAGAAAATTTACACTGCAGTTAAAACGAATACCCCTAAACTATCATTTATATACCAAACAGACCCTACGCTATTGGCTTAAATTGGCTTATTGAAAGTTGGTTTTCAGCAAAAACTCAAAACATGAAAGTTATAGATGAGCTTAATCCCTACAACTTTAATAAAAGGACTTTCAACTTTTGACAAAAGAATAAGCTAGAAAATAAGCATCAAGTAAACTGTTACAGAAAGTATGTATTTAAAAAGCTTTTTGGATTTTGGCTTATATTGAGCTTATTATTTGATGAAAATTAAAAGCAAAAGAAACTATGTGATGCTTAAGATGTGAGCTCAATGATTTAGAAAAGAAATAGACCAAGTATTAACAAGATTAGCAAGAAAATTAAGATGAAAGAATGCAAGTTTTGCTAAATTGCTTCTGTCATTTGCTGATGCATTTGGTATTAGTATCCAATGCAGGCTAAGTTTTGAACTGAAATCTCTTAAATCCTACTTACTCATATTATCTAAATGAGCACTAATCACAAAGTTAACCCTAAATTGCCATGATTTACTTTAAACCTATAAAAACTTCACTTCTCAAACTGCCCTGGTGCAGAGTAAAGATTTTAACACTCTAAATTTTGAATCTTCTACTAACTAAGCTTAAAACCTGTTCTAAACTTGTTTCCTATGGACAACTCAAATGTTCAGAAGAAATGAACAAAATTTTGTTGACTTTTGGAGTCAAACCAGCCTAATCCAAACACACCTTTATTGTGACAGTCAAAATTAAATTGCACTTAAGAACTTATTTAAAAACTAAAACTCCTAAATCTTTTTATCTACTCCTACTCAAATTGACCTAATAGAGCTAATTGAAAACTAAAATTCACAGCTTATTTGAAAGAATTAGCAAGTTTCTCTTCTAGCTATTACCTAAAATTTGACAGAATTTGTAAAATTTATGAAACCTAAATGAAATTTTGACTAAGCAAGTTTAACACTACATTATCTATAGTCTAATCTTAAGCAAAATGAACAGGATTAACAATTGATTACACATGAACAAGCTAGAATGAAATGAGCTTTTTTTTAAATGCTAAAATAAAATTCAAAAAGTGAAACCTGAATTTTTGGAGTCTCAGAACTAGGGCCACTCTTGTAGAGTGAGTGGCCTCAAATTATGAACCTAAGTAGCTTCCAAAGCCTCTAAACCAAGGAGCAATAGGCTCAATAAGCTATTTTCAGCTTATTTCTTCATAAACTTCCAATGCATGATCAAACTGAACTCAATTGATCATGTTTGATGTAAAATGATTATAAAAAGTAAATGAATCATTAAAACAGGATTTTACATGAATTTGAGCTTATGAACATGAATAAGCTAAAAAGAGCTTATTAAGAGCTTATTTGGTTAAATTCGACTTATACTTGAAATCAAAGAATGAAGAGACCTGAAAACAGAATGATATTGCTCAAAATGATTGTGTACAAGCTGAATTAACAAAGGTACAAGTAATGAAAGCTGAATTTTAAATTCTTAAAGAAAAACTAAGTTTAACTAATAATTGAGCTTATTGAGAATCAATAAGCTCACACTAGCTTATTAGAGTCTTATTGATCAAAAACGTTTTGGAAGGATTGAAATCAAGAACACAAACATTTAAAATAGATTGATATTACTAGAATTGACAAGTTCAAGTTTAGAAGGAAGAGTACAAGAGCTTAAAAGCTTAATTGCTTAAAGTAAAATTTAAATTGCTTAAAAACGGGAAATTACAAAGTCAATTGTTTTAAAACAAAATCACACAGAAAAATAAGTCCTAGCCTTTATTATAGAGGCGTAGTGAAGAGAAGGGAAAGAATTCCAGAGGCTCCTTAAAATCCCTAGCGTTTGTTCTTTAATAAGCAATTGTGGCCGTTTGTGGGTTTGGGAGGTGGCATGGGCCAAAGGGTGTTTACACGTGTCTTATTGTGATTGGGTAGAGTGTAGGAACGAGTTTTATAAGAGAAAAGGGAGCGGGGTGTGGGAAAAATCGGGATTGGGTTGTGTGGGATTTTGGCGGGAAATTCAGTTATAGGGTTGTTAGGGGTTGCTTTGTTTATTTCTTCTCTTTATTCTTTAATAAAACACACTTTCCCACTCTGCAACTTTTTAGCCCTTGATTACTTCAAAACTTCAAATAAGATCTTGATCTTTGAAGTCTTAGACATAAACTAGCCCTTTGACTTTATTTTGAGGTCCTTTGGACTTCTTTGTTTTTTCTTTTGACTGTTGTCTGGGGCTGATCCGCTGATGATTTCTGGACTGATTTCTTGTCTTTTTCCCGTTTCCTTGTCGGTTTTTGGATGTTTTTGCTTCTTTTTGTCTTTCAATCCTTTCCTGCACAATTGGACACAAAAGCACACATTTTCTATTCTTTTGGCATTTAATTGGCTTTTATTTGGCAAAATCCCGGGTAAATTAGTATACAATTAAGCAAATATCAAAATTCCCCAACTAAAAGGTATTGCCCGTGTCTCACGCATTGTTATGATGGTACACTTTGTTTTAACTAAGGAAGTTCCTAAATGCCCTTGTTTAGAACCTTTTATGAATTACCTTTTAAAAACAACTTTCACTTTTCTCATCATTTATTCTTATGGGAAACCACGTAATGGCAATCATTGCAAGTTTGCAAAGTTTTTTGGATCATCGGAATAGGCTACTCCGATTAATTAGAGCACACAAGAGCGAAAATTCGTCATCCTTGAATTTTCACTAGAATAAAAAAGCTGTTAACAAGATCATTGTCAATATAAGTCTAAATGATTAAGCTCTTATACTTACAACTTGTGAACTTTTCACTCCCAGGAATAAATTAATGATTAAGATGTGTGCACTCTTTTTAACTCAACCATAGATCAATTTATCTTCATAGTTGAAATTCATCTAAGCTTTACAAATAAGCCTTGTGAGCTCAAATGTTAATAACATAGATAAACTCGACTCAAAGCTAAAAGAGTTATTCGGTGAGAAACAAAAACTTATAAATTGGTTCTTTGAGAAAATGAAAATTTAATAACCATTCTTTTTATTTATTCATATACTATAATTATTTTCTCATTGCAATAGGGAAACGTTGTTTTAGTTCGAAACCCCTAATTAGGGCCTTTCTCTCCTAAATAGATATCGCAACAACAACTGGTGTTCTTAGTTCGAACCCCCACTCCGCTGCTAACGTTTGTGGGTTATCGCGACAACACCTTTTCCTACAAAGCTTAGAATCCAAAGTCCCTTAGTTGCAATCATCAATAGGCCGCGGCTCAATTAGTGATGAATGCCTACGAACCTTGATCCTACGTACATAGTTTTAATCCTTAGTTGCGACCCCATCCGAGTCTTTCTCTCAACATGGATACGCCAACGATTAAAAACTACATATAGCTTTTGTTATTCTATTTTTTCGAATGCTTCATTGGCACGAAAATAGCTTTGTATTAGGAAATGACTTCATTGGCATTCTTTTTATAATTATCTTTTATGGATGTAATATGGGAAAAATTTTCATTTTAGAAAAGCAACTTATAAATTTGAAACCAAAAATCTTACTTACATATTAAAATGAATTCTTTTTCAAAATGTAAGACTTTTTCTAAAGACATTGGTTGACTTAGCTAAATTAAAAAGAGCACGTATGATTAAGTGTGTTAAGAGCTTATGGGAGTAAAAAGACACAAATCATTCATATAAGCTTTAGGTTTTCCAAATAAACCTTGCTTTAAAACAAATACACTTATATTTAACTACATCATTTCTTGTTCTTCACAATTTTAAAATCAAAAGCAAAGGATTTGTGAAAAGCTGTGGCCTACAAACGAGGGTTAGGTTAAAGAACTAGCTAGGGCATTTTTCACCCCGGTCAATGTCAAAATTACTCCTATTTCTCACAACGGACTACCAAAAAAGAGGTGTTTTTTTCAAACTAAGCTTCTTTTGAGCTTTTCTTGTAAGCAAAAAATATAAAATTTCTCAATTTTTTTCAAAAAAGTAATTAAAATTCTCATTTTTTCACAAAAAGGTAATTCAAAAAGATTCAAACAAGGTTGCGTGAAGTGCAAGTCAATATCGAAGATATCCTTCCCCAAACTAAAATGAAACTTTGTCCTCAAAGTTTAAAAATAAGGGTCAAAAGGAATCTTTAACAAAAATTCTATGGTTATGCCAAAAGAATAGATGTTAGTTCGATAAAGACAAGGATAAGAGATTTCCTTATTTATGAAGAGAAGATTGGAGACCATCGATGGAAATTGTAGGAATTGCTTTTCTTCCAACAATATTGAACCATTGAATCTTCCAAATCCGGAAAACCTAGACAAAAATCACAAACAACCAACAAGAGACGAAAAAGAACAAGCTTCCTCTCTTCTTTTACATTGTTAGCTCAAAAGACATCTCTAAAACGGCTTAGTTTTTGTTAACCGAGTACAAGCTATACTCGCCCCCGAATTAATTTGTCCTTGGGGAAGCAAAGAAAATAGAAAATAGAAAAAGAATATAAAAGGATAAGCATGGGGTGCCTCCCACGAAGCGCTTGTTTATTATAGAGTCCCCTTCGCTTGACTCTTTCCCCAAACTAGGTTCTTATGGTGGATAATAGCAATGGTGAAGAAAATCTAGAAGGTGACACTCTCCCAAATAAGGATGAAGATATACCAAAGCATTTTTGATTCCGGGTTCAAAAAACTTTTTAGAAAAGATTTTCAAGATTGAAAATGCCGAACACGAAAAATGCTTTGGTAACAATAAAGTTCTTTAAGGGTGGTGGAGAGGCGTCAAAACATTCAAGAGTCAAAAGAGCTTTTGATAGTGCTAACTCTTTTGAACTACTTATCATAAAAACCTCATTGTCAAATTTGAAAAAATCCCGGATCAAAAAATCTTTCCCTAATGTTCATTTGGGGAATATCATATCACATGATAAATCTCATAAGAAACACTAATCACTCCCGACATAAGAGGTAGTCTCCAAATGGTCAAGAATTTCAATGTCGGGATGAAAAACTTGTAACTCTTTCTTTTTCTCAGATTCAACTTTTGTTTCAAAATCTTCTTTTGTTTTTCTTTCAAAAGATTCAACCTTTTTATCATTCATTTCAAAGAAATTTTCATCTTCAAGTAAACTATCTAGGAAGGCAATTTCCTCTTCCTTATCATCATGAATCCCCAAACTATTTTCACTATCATGTTTGAAAACTTCATGATTAACCTCAACATTATCTTTTTCAACCTCACTTGTTGCCCATTTTCTCACACAATTCCCAATTGGGGCAAAGAAAGACACAATGGTTTTAACATCAATCTTAGGAGAAATTATGCTAGATGCCTCATTAGAAATGATTTCTTCGTCCTTTTCAAAAAGAGGGTTCAAATAACTCTTAAGAGTTTCCTCCTTAAGAATTGACTCGTCATTTCTAGAGGGAAAGTCATCTTGTTTCTCAAAGAGAGGGTTTGAAAAAGTCTTGAAGCTTTGAAAATCATCACAAGAAGGAAAATCACAATCTTTTCCAATTTTGGACTCTCTTGGGATTGGAATGAGAATCTCTTTGTTTAATTCTTTGTTTGGAATAGAATTAAGATCCTCATTCCCCATTGTGAAAGAGTCCTCAAAATTATCGTTTGGAAAAATGTGTGAAATTGCACTATGGAAGCTTTTTTTCGCCGGAGACAATGTATAACTTTCTTGGCTAGTGATTTTTCACTTATCTCAATTTGCAAAAAAAACAGCCTTACTTTAGCAACTGTTTGTCAGAAATTCCCTTAGTTCTCCTTTTGTTAACTATGTCCCCCAGAAGAGAGATTCAAACTCATCAACAATAGCAGATGTTGCAGAATCATCATTACTCTCAGGTTCACAAACATCTTTGACCCGGTCATCATAAACATCCATCATATGGATTGACTCATTATCTTGACTACCATCCGGTTTAAAAACTATTCTTTCCAAACCATCCCTTATCACTAGCTCTTCCCCGTGAACATCAATTAAGACCCGTGCGGTTCTTAAGAAAGGTCTACCAAGTATCAAAGGAACACGAGGGTCTGCAACAAAGTCTAGAATCACAAAAATGGACATGGGATATAAGATTTTTACCGTACCTTCACGAACACATTTTCGGCTTATCCAGGGGTTTATAAATTGTGTCGGTCAGCTATTCTAGTAACCTTTAGTACTTGTAAGGTCAGAAAGTCCATGTTTTTCCAATAGCAAGGGCATGAGGATTGTACTTGCACCTAGATCTGATAGAGTAATGAGTATCAAACTCCCCAAAACCACAAGGAATGAGAAATCGACCCGGGTCACCAAGCTTTTCGGGAAGCTTTTTGAGAATGACCGCGGAACAATTAGCATTCATTGGTGTCTTTGCTATTTCAATCAACTTGTCTTTGTTTGTAGCAAGTTTTATCATCTTGAGATTATTTTAGGCATTAAATCAAAGATATGCCAACAGTAATGTCCACATGAATTGTAAACACCCCTCTTCTGAAGAAAGGCTCACTTCATTATTCACTTGGCGTCATATCAAAGATTAAAGGATAGAAAACATAAATGATACGTAAAAAGTGGAAGCCGGAAACAAACATCCGGCTCCCATTATGAAGCTTATCATGCATAAACGTAAAGGAAGTTTAAAAGGACGAACATTGTGTCCAAAACTTAAGTCTGCAAGAGTCAATGATAAAATGAGTTGGAGCTATGTCCTCTTCCTAAGCACAATCTCTCATGCCCAACTCCCTCTAGTTACTGCCGTAAGAAACATAAAAATAATACGGCTGAGCATGACGCTCAGTGAACGGATACAATGATAATGAAATAATAAACATAAGTCCTGAATAAGGAATATAAAGCAGCGGAAAGATTTATGAGTGTCATGAGGAACCTGGAGAAATTATGTCATGAAGAATAGGCAATGAACATGGTAAATACATGGTTGTTAAAGATGTAAAAGTATAATGGGATGCATTGGTTTGCATAACATAGTAATAAAGGGTATTTGCCCACGAGCTCATATAATCTTACATAATAATAACGTGTCATCATGCATTACAGTAGAGGGGATGCCTCAAACATTGTACAAGAGGGTGACCTCTTTATAATAAAATGGGTGGAGGGATCAACTCCATGTGATGGATTGTAGAGCCACAACCAACATCACCATGAAACGGTATTCTATAAAAATGTAAACTAGGATTGCACCCATACGCCCCGAAAACTAAATGCCAGACATGACATAAATTAACATGAAATGGGACGCCGCAGTGAAATCATTCACGCGGAAAGAGTCATGACACAGGTTGCTCAATGAGTATGCGTCATGGTACTCCATAACTAGTGGCTAAGTCACATAAATCATGGGTCATGCATATATGGTATTGCTCGGGCAGTGGGACATGATATAAACATGAATAAATCATGGCAAAACAGATAGAAATAGGGAAGCATAGCAGTTTGGGAAATGATTCATGAATTGAGGAAAGTCCTTTACTGAAGGATGGGAATATCCCGACCTGGACAATGAGCAGTGAAAGGAAGGAAGAGAAAAACAGAATGTATCACTCCGTCTTCACTAGTGCTACATGATAAGAGCTTGTATAATGTTACTTGTGGCATGATTTATGTTTCTCTTTCTATTTTAGTAACTTTCCTTAAGTAGTAGACTTGTAAGTTTCTTGGTTTATTGGATACCATGCTTTGATTTCTTTATTATATTGTGATTCCTAAAAGTAGTAACTTTTCCGTATTTAGTAAGTTTTCCAAGAGTAGCAGGTTTCTATAAATAGCAGCTTTCTAAAAATAGCAGGTTTCCATAAATAGTAACTTTCTAAAAATAGCAGGTTTCCATTTCTGTGTCTTGGGTTAATAATAATCCATTTTTATAAAGTTAGATAAATCAATGTTCATTTATGCTTGAGGTTATAAATAATAATTATAATAGTTAAGGGACATAGGTATCAATTCCATGATGATATTGAATATTAATAGCAATTAATTATCGTTAAGGAGATAAATGTCATTTCTATAAACTTTAAGGGTAACACTTGTAATTAATTAAAGTTAAGGGTTCAAAGTGTACTTATAGGTATTAATCATGCCTGTTTACTTGTCTTATATATTTTCCGACAATTGTTCTTGTAAATCAAATAACATGAAAGTCATTTAAGTTTTTAATCCAAGTTTCTTTTAATTTATTAACAGTACGAAAAAATTTCATTATCGTGACAACCGACCCGGAATATTTTAAATCCCCAAATGGGTCCGAATCCCCATGTGGGGGAAACCATTGTGGTCGAATGCATATATGAAGCACCACGCAATAGCCGAGTGGCCTATGGGCCTGCGTGTGCCTTTGGGCGGTTAGCCACACCCAATAAATAAAAAAAAAAAAATTAAACCATAAGCCCGAAAACTATTTAGCTAATTAGCCCCACATATTAAGCCGAACAAATTATGCATAAGCCTTTTTATAAGCGAAAATCGTTTAAAGCCATAAGCCCATATTATAAGCCGAAATTTATAAGTCCATAAGTCACTTTTTAAGCCGAAAAATCATAAGTTCATAAGTCACTTCTAAGAAGAAAATAGTTAAGCCTAGTATTGCTAAGATAGAGTTTGTCAAACTTAAGCATCAAGAGAAAAATGCTAGGAAAATTGTTAAACAAGCTGAGAAACATAGGCAAAAAATCATAGTCTAAGAGGCAATCAAAGAAATTAGAACAATATGATGTCTCAAAGACTAGGAAGCAATTTTGAGATGTTTAATAAGGCCTATTTTGTGTGTGGAAGCTTTGATAATTTGCAAGTTGATTGCAATTACCATCAAAAACAGTTTCAAAATCAAAGGATGGTAAAACCTGTTTGGAACAATGCTCAAAGGGTGAATCATCAAAATTTTGCTAAAAAGACTCACCCATGTGCTAAAAAGAACATGGTTCCAAGAGCAGTACTAATGAAGTCTGGCTTAGTATCAATTAATACTGCTAGACAAAATATTTCAAAAACAGCAGTATCAGTTAATACTGCTAGACAAGTTAATACTGCTCATTCAAAAACAACAGTGAATGCTGCTAGACCAATGTCATATCTTTCTAAAACAGCACATTCAACTGTTAAGAGGCCCATTAATAATAACACAACATTTAAAAACAGTAATATTAATCAAAGGGTTAATACTGTTAGGGGTAAAAATGTTAATACTGCTAGGCCAAAAGCAGTAGTTAATGATGTTCAGGGAAATAATGTTAATGTTGTTAAGGCCTCAGCTTGTTGGGTTTGGAAACCAAAGACTAAAGTTTTAGACCATGTTTCTAAACACAACAGTGCATCAATCACCCTAAAGAAGTTTGATTATATTGATGCACAAGGCAGATCCAAGTCAGTGATGGCTTGGGTCCCCAAAAGAAACTGATTTTCTTATCTAATGTGCAGGGCAATCCACAAATGGATTTACAGGATAAAGGAGTGATTGATAGTGGATGCTCAAGGCACATGACAGGGAACATGTCCTATCTTACAGACTATGAAGAGATAGATGGAGGATATGTTGCTTTTGGAGGGAACCCCAAAGGAGGGAAAATCACAAGAAAATGTACCATTAAAACTGGTAATCTAGATTTTGAAAATGTGTATTTTGTGAGAGAGTTAAAGTTTAATCTCTTTAGTGTCTCACAAATGTGTGATAAAAAGAATAGTGTTCTTTTTAATGACACTGAATGTATTGTTTTATCTCCAAACTTTAAGTTAATTGATGAAAGTCAAGTTTTACTTAGAGTTCCTAGAAAGAACAATATGTATAGTGTTGATTTAAAGAACATAGTTCCTAAAGGAGGTTTAACTTGCCTTTTTGCAAAAGCCACATCTGATGAATCTAAACTTTGGCATAGAAGGCTAGGTCACTTAAATTTTAAAACCATGAATAAATTGGTTAAGGGAAATCTTGTAAGAGGTTTACCTTCCAAACTTTTTGAAAATGATCAAACCTGTGTTGCTTGTCAAAAGGGAAAGCAGCACAGAGCCTCTTGTAAGTCCAAAACAGAGAACTCAATCAGTCTTCCTTTACATTTGTTGCATATGGACTTGTTTGGTCCAACATTTGTAAAAAGCCTTATGAAGAAAATGTATTGCCTAGTTGTCACAAATGATTACAGTAGGTTTACATGGGTTTTCTTTCTAGCTACTAAGGATGAGACTAGTGGCATTCTTAAGTCCTTTATAACTGGTATAGAAAATCTAGTAGATCACAAGGTTAAGGTGATTAGATGTGATAATGAGACTGAGTTCAAAAATAGAGAAATGAATCAGTTTTGTGAGATGAAGGGTATTTTGAGACAATTTAGTGTAGCTAGAACTCCTCAACAAAATGGAGTTGCTGAGAGAAGGAATAGGACACTAATTGAGGCTGCTAGGACTATGCTAGCTGATTGATATAGGCTAAAATATACATATTTTGTACCCCATAGAACACTATAAAAGGACTAAAAACACTAAAATATAGATCATTAGTTGCACGAAAATGTATCGTAATGTTTTTTTAAGTCCTTACAGGTATAAAGATTGAAAACGAAGCAAAATCGCTAATTTTCAGGGTGACATTCGGACGAACGTTTCACATTTATCGAGGTTCAAACGAAGTCGTGAATATTCCTCGATCACACCATTGGAAAGAGCACGAAAAAACGAGTCCAACGGTACCGGCCTTTTATATTTAAACCTTTTTATTTTGAACCTTTTTCGTCCCTGTTTGAACCTTTAGTTATAATGGACCAGACCAAGTTAAAATGGGCTTATATATTAAATTTTGCATATAAATACATGAGGCTATGCTTGGCACAGCGGTAGTGTGCATAGCCTCTCTTCCAAGAGGTCTAGGGTTCGACTCATGCTGAGGGTTTATCCCCTCATTATCCACGTCAGCTGCCACGTGGCATGCCACGTGGCGGACCCGACCCGAACTCGACCCGGACCAGACCCGATCCAGACCCGGCCCATGACCCGATCTGACCCGGCCCATGACCCGACCTAACCCGACCCAATACCCGGCCATGACCCGCTGGTTGACCGGTGGTCCGGCGGTGGTCAACGGTGGTCCGCCGCCGTTGACCGGTGGTCCGGCGGTGTTGACCGTCGTTGACCACCGTTGACCACCGTTGACCGGTGGTCCGGTGGCGGTTGACCGACGGTGACGGAACAGTGTTTACGCCACGTGGCACCACTCAGGTGGTGACACGTGGCCATCTAATGATTGAATGTCAGATTTGCAGGTACGAGGTACAGACTGACATGTCAGTACGAGGTACGAGGTGGCAGGACACGTCAGTACGAGGTACTGTTCAGGTGGCGGCTGGACCAATCAGAGCGTGACACGTGGCACTGGCGTGTGTCAGTACGAGGTGTGCGTGTGTCAGTACGAGGTCAGGCGTGTATGGATCTGTGCCAATCATTCGCAATCATGAGGCGGTTGGAGGAGTGCAAAAAGACTATAATACCCCCAGATCTAGCAATATGAGTGGTGGAGTACTTGAAAGGACGAAATTGCCCTTCCACTTGGAGGCTATATATGGAGTACGCAGCAGCTGTTTGAAGGGGAGAATTTAGAGTTAGATTTAGTTTATTAAAAATTAGTAGTATAGGTTAGTTTTAGGAGTAGTATAATATAGTATTTAGCTTATTGTAATCCACTTTTTTTTAGCTTATTAATGAAGATGATTTGAAGATTAAAGTGCTTATTGACTTATGGCTTATTCTTTTTCTAATCCTCTATTTACTTTTCTTTTCTTTTTTAAGCTTATTTTGGCTTATTGTTGCTTCTAGTTTTCTCCTAGCTTATTTCTTACTTCAAATAAGCCTTCCTTTGGCTTATTTGATTTAGATCTAAGCTCATATTATCCAAATAAGCTTTTGCTTATTTTCATTTTCTTTTCTTATTTAGCTTATTTCTTTCTTATGCTCGATTCGAATGCTAAAAAGGGTGTCATGAGTCTTCTACTCGGCTTATTCTTTAAGTCTTGAGCACCCTTATTTTCGAGAGCTTATTATTTAGTTTAGTAGATCTAAAAGCTTTTTAGTAGTTAAAGTTTTCAATGGCTTATTTACTTTTAGATCTAGTTTATTAAATAGTTTTAAAAGTAGCTTATTAGATTAAATCTAGTTTTGTTTTTACAAATTTAGTTTTTAATTCTAGCTTATTTTTCTTAGATCTAAATCCTTAAATATACCCGATCCGAGTTCACTTGATTGAACACCTTAGTTTCGGGTGGATTTAGATCTAAAGTTTTCATCTTTTTATTAGCTTATTTTGTTCTATCTTATTTCTTATTCCATCATTCCACATCTAAGGCCGGAGCTTAAGGGTCTTATAAGGTTAATAAATAGATAAAGTTTTGATCTTTTTAGTGTCGTATAGGTAGAAGAATTGGGGGGGGAGGTTAATTGTGGAGCGTTTATATAGGTGGGGGGGGGAGGGGTGTATGAAAGTAATATGTAGTAGTTGGGAGGGGAGGGGAGGGGTGTGGGGAGGGGACATGGGGGGGGGGGGGGGGGGGGGGGGGGCTACAGTATTTTGAGAGTGGGGGGGGCGGGTTGTGTGTGATGGTAGATAGCTTTAAAGTGATAATCTTATTTTGGTTAGTAAGTCTGTAATATAGGAGTTGGTTTCATATAATTGCGTTACTGTGCGAGTAACCCGGATACACCTTTTTCCCTCTTTAATTAATAACTGAAGTTTAGAATTATTAGCTTAAAATACTTCGGTTTAATGTATTTTGGAGGGGTGCAATATTAGTGTTGTGTTTGCTAGTGTATTATTTGTATGATTAGTGAGGAGTTCATTAGTGCTTTGCTAAGTGATTGTTGATTGTATTTAAGTGCGGTTTTAAAAAGGTTTCTAAAAAATTAATAATCTTAAATTTTCCAATCTATAACACAACCGTCATTTACTTTTAATGCAATTTAAATACTGTCAATTATTTTGAAAAAGCATTTTACTTTACTTGTCATTTAATCTTCTGAAATTTGTTTTTTGAAGGATTTTAATATCGTAAACCTTAAACTCGCACTTAATGAACATTTCACGTGTAACACCAGCTCTCTGATGAAAGGCATCACTTCATAATCATGGAGTCCATATCAAATGCATATAAAGGCATAAAACTAACTGATAACTTAAAACAAGGATGAAAGGACCGGAACACAAACATCGGCTACCCATTATGAAGTTTAACATCATAAACGAAAAGGAAGCATAAAGGAACGAAAACAAGTGTCCAAACATAAGCTGCAAGAGTCAATGATAATAGAGATGGGAAGCTAAAGGGTCTCTTTTCCTAAGCACAATCTCTCATGCCCAAACTTCCTCAAGTTACCTGCCGTAAAAACATGAAAAGAATACTTCCACATAGAGGTGCAGACAGGGTAAGTATAACCCTCGGACGGTGCCTTGTTTTGCTGGGAACCTGATTCAATGATGGATCGTGAGACATGAATTTTGAGACATATAGCGAATAAACTTGTTATATCAAATGAATTACCAGAGTTGGTAGCTCGGTGGGACTGCTGACCCCTGTTCCGATGGTCGCGTCCAGCACCAGAGTTCCTGTCATTTTAACGTGATTTATATCATAGAGCAGATGAGGATGATAAAGATTAAAGATTGGACCTGTTGTTGTCACGGGAGTGATTGTTGCTATTGTTGTTACGGTAGTTACCACTACCGCCCTGCCTGTCTGACCCATGACGGTCATTCCTCTGGTCATGACCCCGGTGACTATTCTGCTGATTAGACGACTGATGCTGGTCACCACTCTTGTGCCTGAAGAATGATTGGGTGGTACATGTTATAAAGATAAGAAGGTAAAACGTGGAATAGGTCGCAGAATTTAATTACTGAAGGTTTACCTCTTGTCTGATCGTTCAGGCCTGTCATAATCATCCCTGTCTCGGAGGATCTCAAAGTTGCGAGCAGCATCTGCAACTTGAGCAACATCAGTAAACTCCATGCATAGGATACGGTCTAGGATCGACTTGTGAAGACCCCAACGAAAGTTCTTGGCCTGCTCCTCTGCAGTGCCAGCAGCCTGTCCAAGAAATCCAGCTATACGGATAAAACGCTGCATAAACTCATTACTGCTCTCGCCTGCCCTTTGGCGAAGAGAATGATACTCTCGCTTTAGGCGCTCTTGCTCAGCTCGAGGGAAAAATTGGAGGAAGAATAACTCCTTGAAATCTGCCCATGACAAAGTGAGAATCCATGCATCTCCTCCTTTGGCCTGCTTGTAGGCCTTCCACCATGCTAGCGCGTCACCCTCAAACTTATAAACGGCTAACCTCGCCTTAAACACATCATCACAACCCATCACATCAAAGATCTTCTCCATGTGAGAGATCCAGTTCTCAGCATCAACTGGAGTTACCGCCTTCTCGAACGTACGGGGCTTTTGCTTGTTAAAGCGTTCCAGCCAGGTATGAATAGTGACTGGTGGAGGATTTCCACCTGAGCCACTAGCACCATTACGGTACTCTTCACGAACTTGTTCACGGATCTGTGGAAGCATAGCATCCACGGCTGCCTGAACGGCCGCAGCGAGTTCAGCATCGGTACGAGTATTCACCATCTGACATTTGCAAAAAAAAAAAAAAAAAAAAATTTAATGATTAAACGGTTAAAAGGTCAAAACGCGAGAGAAAATAAACGTCGATTCTGAAGGAACCTAATGTCTACCCAATCCTCACAGGTCAAGTTTTAGAGCCTACAGGTCGAAAACCTGGCTCTGATACCATAATTGTAACGCCCCTCTCTGATGAAAGGCATCACTTCATAATCATGGCGTCATATCAAAGCATAAAAGGCATAAAACATAACTGATAACGTAACAAGGTGGAAAGCCGGAAACAAACATCGGCTCCCATTATGAAGTTTAACATGCATAAACGTAAAGGAAGTTTGAAGAACAAAACATGTGTCCAAAACATAAGTCTTGCAAGTGTCAACGATAATAGAAGGGAAGCTAAAGGGTCTCTTCCTAAGCACAATCTCTCATGCCCAACTCCCTCTAGTTACCTGCCGTAAGAAACATGAAAAGAATACGGCTGAGCATAACGCTCAGTGAACGGATATAATGATAATGAAATAATAAACATAAGTCCTGGATAAGGAATATAAAGCAGCGGAAAGATTCATGAGTGTCATGAGGAACCTGGAGAAATATGTCATGAAGAATAGCAATGAACATGTAAAACATGGTTGTTAAGATGTAAAAGTATAATGGAATGTCATAGGTAGCATAACATAGCAATAAGGGTTTGCCCACGAGCTCATATAATCATACATAATAATAACGTGCATACATGCATAAAGTAGAGGGGATGCCTCAACATGTACTAGAGGGGTGACCTCTTATAATAAAATGGGTGGAGGGATCAACTCCAATGTGATGGGATGTAGAGCACACACCAACCAATCACCATGAAACGTATAAACATGTAAACTAGGATGCACCCATACGCCCCGAATAATAATGGCCAGACATGAAATAAAGTAACATGAAAAGGGACGCCGCGTGAAATCACTCTCAACGCGAAAGAGTCATGACACAGGTGCCTCAAGTGTCATGGTCATGGTACCTCCATAACTAGGTGGTAAGTCACATAAATCATGGTCATGCATATATATATATAGCGGTAGCTTCCCCAACAAACAAAGTGTCATGCAAATCAATATAATCTCTGGCATATGACTGAACAAAACAATTGCCTAAATCATGAACACATAGAAATGGGGACGGCCATTAGGCATATCTGGGGAAATGAATCCATGGATATAAAGAAGTCCCTACTGAAGTAGCGGAATATCCTTACCCTGAATACTGTAAGCATGAAAGGAAGAAATAGAAAGTACAATCACACCGTCATCACACTATCAACATACAAAAGAGCCTAGTTATAAGGATTACTTGTGCATGATTTAAAGATTCATATTTACTATTTTTAAGTAAAGCTTGTCCTTTATTGTATAGCGATTTGTTATGTTATCTTGTGATTTTATTATTAAAAATTTGGATAACAAGATTTTGTATCTTAATTGTACTTGATAATTCAAAAGTATGTAACATATGCCTTCTATATAGTACTTTTCCAAAAATAAGCAGTTCATAATAGCATCTTTGCTAAAAAAAAGCCTTTTTCCATAAAAAGAAATTTCTACAAATATCATGTTACTAATCATTAGCAGGTTTTTCATTTCTGTGTCTTGTGATAAATAAATAATCTATAGTTATAAAATTTAGATAAATCATCTTATTTTAACATATACTTTTAATTTATAATTTGTTGGTAATTAATATATAATTAGGACATAATGTCCTTTTTGTTATATCAAGGGTAAAACTTAATTTAATTAAAGTTAAGGGTATAAAGTTTATTCATAAGGTAGGGGTCATAATAGTCATTAACTTTGTAATTTTAAGGCTAAAATGAAAATTTATTAAATACAAGGTTTTATAAAGGCACTTAGAGTACCTATATAAATATTCGACCGTCGCAGTTATCAATTTCCCAAAAAAATTAACCACCCCCCCCCGGTCAAGATACACACATATGTTTCCAAGCCCATTAGTTGCCTAGGCTTGGTCCTTAGGGCCTCTACACGCCACACGACAACCCCCACCAATATGAGGTACTGAGCCCATTGGCCTCGGGTTGGACTCTTGTGGTCTACACGTGCCCATATAACACAACTGAATCCCGAAATAAGTTTAGCTCATAAGCCCACACATTAAGCCGAACAATTACCCAAATTTTTATATATATGAAGTAATGTCCGATTAACTAGGGTACTCGCTTGGTTTATCTTGGCCTCAAAAACCAACAAGAATATGATCACAATAAATCCATAGGTGTGTGCGAGTACCCAGAGGTACTCGGCTTTGGTCTTTGATTCGGATATAATTCCAACAACAGAAAAAAAACATACAAACAACATCATTGTATGTTCGAGGAGCCTTAGAGCTTCGGCTTTAGTCTTTTTCGACAACACACGCTACATGGTTACAATAACACTAAAAATAAAGCCGAGTTACTAGGTACTGCTTGATCCTTGTTGGTCACTAACGCTACTCGACATGGTTCAATAGAAAAATACTTGTGTGTGCCGAGTCCCTTAGGGAAAAACTCGGCTTGGCCTTGGATCGAGTAACACCTAACGAAAACAAAAACATCAAATGACAAGGCGTGATGCCGAGTCCCTCAAGGACACGGCTTGCTTTCCTTTGGGTCCTAATTAACTCGAATATGATTAATATGCCGACATATATTTTTGGCCGAGGACGCTCAATGGGACATCTGCTTATTCGTCATGGGTTTGGCTGCAACCCAACGAACACCACATTCCCCAATCAATGAAACATGAAAGTGTCCGAGCCCCAAAGTTGTCCTCTTGCTTTGAGTCATGGCCGCAACCAGATCATGGGTAAAACATATTATAAATATGCCGAGTTATTTATGACCTCGGCGAGGCCTGGTTCGAACACGACAAACACCCGACCACCAACATGATCGATCTCAATTATTTTTCATTTCATGATTTTAAATTCTTATTAGTTATAAGTGTGATTTCATGACATGGCAAGATTTTATATACGAGAAGAAATAAAAAGGTTTTAACAAATACCAGTTGTTGGGATTGAACAAGATCAATCCAGGATTGATTAACACCACTAGTTTACAATCAAAGCTTGGATCTTGCCCTTTCTTTTCCTCTTGCCGCCGTATGTAAACTTTAATTAGGGGATTTCCTTACATTTTTTGTGTAACAATTATAAATGATATGAAAGACTAGCTCCTGAAATAAAATAATTAGGGATAGTTGGCTTTGGGCTTTTAAATTATGACTTGGTCCTCTTTATCCATCTTGTGTTAGCCCGAAACTTTAACAGCCATAGGTAGCCAATTTTGTAGTTTTTTAGTTTCGTGAGCCATAATTAGCGACTCGTATATCATGTTTCGTAAATATTAATTCCGTGCGTTAACTTGTCTGATAGATTATTCATAAGTTTTTCTTGTGGTTACACTTAAATTTTAAAAATTTCAAATTTCATGGTTATTTTCCATTTGTGATTTTACAACGTCCATTGTTCCTTTACGTGAAGATGGGGTTGCAATCCCCCTTAAAACCCCATTTGATTACAAGCGCATTACCCATGATCTTAAAACTTGGAATGTTTAGTTAAAAGTTAGCTCATGACCGAAAAGGAATTCACTTTTCGTTGTCAAGGATAAATGAACTGACACGTACACTTTCCTTTTCTCTGAAGGCGTACACCTTTCTTTACTTTAAGGAACAGGGCCTGAAGTGATGCCAGCAGACGCCATTTGACATTAAGAAACGAGGTTTGAACCGTTTTGTTCAAACGTCATCAAGATGAAGACGCGATGCTAAACCTAGATGTAACAGACATCATGAGACAATGAGGACCGAGGCTTGAACTGCTGTGATTAAGCGTCATCAAGATGAAGAACGAGGCCTGAACAGTTTTGTCCAAACGTTCTTTTGAAGTATGTTCATCAGATTTGAATTCCTTAAACTCCTGACGTATGAGATATCAGTCTTTTGGTAACCAAACCTGCGGTCCTTTTCCATTTACAGGATTAGACAGATGTACCTGCACTTGAGTTAGAATGTACCTGCACTAAAATAAAGAGTTGATTTGCATTCATATGGGATCAGTGATATCATCATTTGATACCATTTAGAGGTTCACTGTCAACTTTTGTTGTGCTATCGGTGAACATCTTTCCCTAGTAGTGTTCTCACCTAATACTAACAGGTCTTGAAAATTCTACCCGTGTTTTCCAACCTATAGACAAGATCTAGGAGTGTGGTGGTTTCCTCATCACAGCAAAGACTTAATGAGAGAAAACCTTTGTCTATACCGATCTAGCACTACAGGTTTATATTGTGGTTCTTTGTTCAATGGAGTTGTTGTTTCTGTCCTCGAGGGACTGAACCTTTAGCATGAGAATTCACCTTATTCAGAGATATTTGTTATACAATCATCAATGAATTGTAATTAAAGATATATTTTTATGACAAATCGAACAACAAACTGTTTTGGAGTCTAAGAAAAACTAGAATTCCCTATGAGTGATATACTAGAGACACAGACCATTAACATTCCACCACTACACATAGATACGACGGGAACTCCTATATGATTGTTTTCTAGGTTTTGGTGTACACAGCATTAGGATTGTTAGTGTGCTCTATAGAGGCATATCCCTATGATTACTTGAATCCTGGTTTTGGTCTAGTTTGTCATTTATCCTAGCATCCTCTATAAAGGACGCATGAACCATATCATTAGGAACTAATACGATCTTTATGACTATTCCTAGAGTATTAGGTGATAGAGGTTTTGCAAGTTTGAGTATGATTCTCCTAACTTTAGAGGCAAATAATTTAGGAAGAGGCTGTTATTTGACAGAAAGAAAAATCAATTTCTCATCACCTTGGTAGGCAAACCGTGGTTCTTTACATTCAATGTCTTTCAAACGTAAACACAGTTCGGTTTTCTAACAACTAAAGGTTTCTAGATGGTTGTAATAGGCGGCTTCCCTAACGATTGAATGCATTGGAAACTTAGAATCTATGATATTTTCTCTTTTAACTTCTAATTTCATTTTTTTAATGCCGGCATTATTGGCAAAAAACCTTTTCCTGAATCCGAGCTTTTAAATCATGCAATTTATCGACAGACTTTTGATAAATTTGGAGATATTAAAGAGTTCACTGTTGTCTTTTATTCTGAACGCGTGTCCTTTTAATTGTATCATATAGTTCTTTAGTAATTCTATTTCAAAATGCTCTTTTTCTTTATGTAATTGCTCATTTGCTGCAAGTAATTTAGCCACACTATGTTCAAAATACATGTTGAAAAGTTTCAATTACATCGATGTCATTTTTACTTTGTCTCATTACTTGCTTCCATCACACTTGTTAATTTGAGTTCTTCAAGTCGCAAATATAGTGGTGGTTTTGTGCCTGTAGCTTAGCTTCAAACATTTATCACAAAAAATTTCATGAAATTCAGTGATATTCCCTTATTCATACATATGGATTGTTACTATGAAAACTTTTCTTCCCTTTGTTGTATTAAAATTTTCAAGTGAAATACAATGTTTTTCCAAGTTGTGAAAAAATCGTTTTGAAAGTTCATTTGTAAACTTCCATACAAACCATATCTTTCGTTTTGAGAAGCTCAAATTAAGCTAAAGCATCCCTGGCAATCTCCTCCCATATGACACAACATTTGATGAAGTAGGATTGGGTATTATGCTATCAATAGAGTTAGGATAAATCCTTCACAAGACTTATAACAGCCAAGGTATAACTAACAGGTACTAATGGAGTTAGTACTGCCAATACATACTTAGTACAGAGGCAAGTGTTAGTGTATATACTGCTTAGGAGAAAGAGTTAATACTGCGATGGTTAAAAAGCGCTGACTTAGGATATAAGTATGCATGAAGATTATTATGGGGTTGATTGAACTGATCCTAAAAGATAGGTATTAGCTTTGTAAAGGACTTCTTTGTTCAATAAAGGATATCCTAGGTTTAAGATAAATATACATCTTAACACTTAGACGAATACTTACAGAAGATATTGTTAAAGCTTCACAGTTTGTAACCGGCCATTACATCCAAGAGTACTGCCTGTAATATTATTCAAAATAATTAGAAGCAGTTTTTTATTAACTATCATTGTTTGATTGTTTATACAGTTCCATATGATAAACACCTCTAGAGTATCAAAGTGTAGATTCCGCATACACTTTGGTATACATAGCAAAGTCTCAAGCCAAAGTTATTTTGAGTTGGATTCATCCAAGGTAACAAAACACTCTAACAACAAAAAGAGGAATGTTTTTCTGCATCAAGGCGTGGGATCATCAAGTGTATCAGAGCCCCTGTGCGTTTTGAGAAACTCTTGATCTAGGAACAATTGGTAGTTGCAAAATACTCATAACAATGCATTGGCAAAGCTATCCCAAGCTCAAGACTAGGAGAGTATTAGATGTGGGCAATCAAGGATCAGAGCAGTACTTTAATAATCCAAAATTAAATCGTTAATGTGATATGTAATAGAAAATGGAAATTCGTGGGTACCTATTCCCAGTTACAGCACCAGAATCTGGTCCATCAACAACATTGAAGATGACTGTGCCCTCTACTGCTGAAGAAAAGATTTGCAAAAAGAATGATGTAAAGGCTCGAAGTCTATCTGCTCAGGCACTGCCCAACTGAGTGCATCAACTTACCCTTTAACCATTATGTATATGCTCAATACAATGTTTGCTGCCACTAAAGCTAGCTTTGGAGTTAATGAAGCAACAAAGATGACTCATAGAGGCCTACGAAGCAACAGTATGAAACTTCAATGCTTCAAGCTCAGAATCATTTGATTCAACTATAACAGGCTTCAAAAGCTGTGTTAGTAGATTGGCAAATCTGTATAAGAAGGCCTAACAGTATTAAAATCCCTAGCAGTACTAAAAGGTCTGGCAGTGTTAACAGACCTAACAGTATTAACAGGCCTTTCATTATTAACAGTTTTTAGGCCAGTCTTCATTAAGACTGCTCTTGGAACCATATGTTTGTGAACATTAGGACAATTGTATTGAATGTGATCAAAACTTCCACATATAAAACATGCCTTGTTATTAAAAACAAAGTTACATCCTAATTGATTAGATTTTTGACCATTCCAATTTCTTTGGTTTCATCTAGGTCTTTGTGACCTGTACATTTCTGCATACCTAACTGACCTCCTAACTGGTGTTTCAGGTTTAACAAACTCTTTCTTAGTATCAGTAGGTATAACAGTTTTCTTTTTAACCTTAGGGATAGGCTCATCATCATCCTCATCATCTGACACCCAATCTTCAATGATTGGAGCATCATTATTCTCTCTAGCTTTCTTAGGTTCTTCTTCCCTAACTTGATTAGCAGGACAAAAAAACTTTTCTTTCTAAATCTTGTCTACCTTAAGTGGAGACTTAACAAAGCTAGAATCAGTCTTTTGTTGTTGTTTTAAAGAGTCATCAGTATTCTCCTTAGAATTATCTGACTCTTTATCACAAACAGTGGTAGGCTTGACACTTGAATCCCTAGGACCATACTCATTTTCCTCAGGTTGTTTGAATTCTTCTAGACCTGAATAAGATAAGTCTAAGGATGTTGGTCTATTTAGAATCAAAGGATGAGGTGAGGGGACAACATTATAACCAAAACCCTTTGTGCTTTTGTCAGTTATCTGACTTGCTAACAACTTATCTAAGTCTTTTGATGATTTTTCAAACTTTGCAATTTTAAACTCAAATACCTCCTTTTCCTCCTTAACCTTTTCAAGTTCAGTCCTAAGTAATCCTATTAGATACTCTTTGTGACCTACACTTCTTTTAAGCAAAGCAATTTCCTCAGAAAAAAGAACTTCAGATTCTTTATATTTAAGAATTTGACCTTCTAAAATTGATAAACCTCTTTTGTATGTAGAAGCTTTAAAACATGTATCATCTAATTTAACAAGTAAATCATCATACTGTTTCTTTAGAGCTTCATAATTTTGCAAACAAGATTTAGAACAAGATTTATCATTTGTTACCTCAGAATCTGAGAATGCCATGAGAGCCATGTTTGCTTGAATTTCTTCCTCTACCATGTCACTCCAATCAAATCAATCACCATCTATAGCACACATTGCTTTTTTAGAAGCATCTTCAATCCTTACAGCCTTTGATGAGCCACCTTGATTCCAATTTCTGTTGTCTTTACTCCTTGGTGCTCTACATTCTCTGGCAAAATGTCCTATTTTATGGCAGTTGAAACATTCTACCTTTGATTTATCATAACCAGCAGTACTGCTTCCATCAATGATAATCTTCCTCCTAGTTTTGATAGGACTTCTTGCCCCTCATGCTCAGTAGTGCCATTATTCCACTTTTAGAATCCATTTCTTCCAAATCATTCATCATGTAGTTGCTCAAAGATCTTCTGAACCAGTTGAGACGCTTGTGGTTGAGTAGAATAAAAAAGCATACACTATGGCATCACTAAACTGAGCATACTTGTTTCTAGTACTTGCAATATTAATTTTGGTGGTACCAGTACTAACTTCAGGATTAACAGTATTAATTTTATTAATACTGCTAGCACCTGTAGTGGTTAGAAATGCCAAGTTCTTTTCATTATTGATAGCACCAGTAGATTTCTTAATCTTTTGTTCAACAATTTTAAAATTGTTGTTACAAATCATCCAAACCCATTGTATCAAAATCGAGTTGTTCATCCTGTCAACCCTATTGATGTATCCATCAGAAGGTAAACTCTCAAAAATTTAACATTTAAATATTCAGGAGGACGTATCTACACCCAGAATTGCCAACCTACTAACAGCTTTTGAAGCCTGTTAAAGTAGAATCAAGAGATTCTGAGCTTGAAGCCTTGAAATATTTTATATGTTGCTTCAGTAAGGCCTTTTCTGTGTCCTTGTGGTTGCTTCAATTTCCCTCCAAATCTAGCTTTAATGGCAACAATCATTTGGCTTGAGCTCAACATACTGGTTAAAGGTATAAGTTGATGCTCTTTTGGGCAGTGCCATGAGCAGAGGACTTCGAGCAGTTACATCATTCTTTTTGCAAATCTTTCTTGGAGCAGTAGAGTCACAAATCATCTTCAATGCTGTTGATGGACCAGATTTTGGTGCTGTAACAGGAATAGGTACCCCACGAATTTCTATTTTCTATTACCTCCCATAATGCATAATCTTAGATCTGAAAGTACTGATTGATTCTGATTTCCCACATCTCATACTCTCCTAGTTTGAGCATGGGAAGCTTTGCCAACGTATTGTTCTGAGAATTTTCTAACTCCAATTTTCCTCTGATCAAAGTTTTCTCAAAGCACAGGCTCTGATATCATTGCTGATCCCCACGCCTCTAATCGATTCTTTACGTAATAAAAGTGTTTGTTACCTTGGAGGAATCCCAAAATAACCAAATGGGAGACTTTGTATGTATACCAAAGTGTATGCGGAATCTACACTTTGATACTCGTAATTGGGTTATACTTTCAATAGTAATCCAACTGTCAACCGAAAAATGATTACACTTACCCTTATTGGCCAAAAGGTCATGAAAATACATCAAAGTAGTTTTTTGTTTTAAACCACTTTGGAACATATGATAAGTGGAGTTCCATCTTGTCGGAACGTCCCAATGAGGTGATAAACAAGGTTTTCCCCCTTATCTATAGATTCTAATATAGCTTTGATGGCTTTACCACCCGATTCAAATACATCTTTTAACATTGTTTTAAAAGACTCTTTGATTTCATCAATCGCGGGCACCGTTAGACCATCTTGCACAACCAAGTTAATGATGTGTGCAACACATCGACTATGATAAAACCTACCTTTCATTGGTGGTTCGTATTTTAATTTTAGTTTACCAATTGCAGATGTGTTGTTGCTAGCATTATTCAATGTGATTGACTTAATTTTATTTTCCATGTTAAAATTGACAAATACATTTCTCAACATTTTAGCTAAAGCACTACCCGTGTGAGAAACCGAAAAGTCTTCGAATGCAATGACCCGCTTCATCATTTGCCAAGTACAAGGTTCAATCCAATGTGCGGTAACACATATGTAAGAACCGGGCAGCCCATGAGGAGCGGACCAAACATCCGTTGTTAGGTTGGCATTAGTATTTAAGTTTAGAAAACCATCAATTATTGCTTGTTTAGCCGCTACCCATAATTTCATTACACCACGTTTGATAGTAGTGTGACTTACATGATTGTATTTTGGTTGCAAATGGTTCTGAAACACCCTCGTTGTTTGCTCGTCGCCAAAGTGGTTGAATGGTAACCCTCGTTGAATCACCAAACCCACGAATTATTCACGAAGAACATTCAGATTGTACACGAAAATACTCCCATCTTGAGACATAGATGATTGACCTGATTCCGCAACCCTCCTTAGTGCTTCACAATGCGGATGCGAGATATGATTCTTCAACGTCAAGTTGAATCTTTCGAAAAGAAATGAAAGCAATGCTTACATTGAGCTTTAGTCGTGTTGTCTGTCATTTTGCAAAGGTTGAAGTCTTTCCAAATCTGGGGTTTTGATTGGTTGGTAGGATTTGATGAATCGTCGGTGCACTTGATGAACCGGCACCGGGAGTAGTTGAGTCGGATTGACTTGCCATTGCTAATTGAAAGATATTCGGTTTTGCTTTGGAGAGTTTTTTTTGCTTAGGATTGTAAGTTGTAAGTTGTGATTGAAACACTAACACAACCTCTCAATTTATAATCAAATAAAAGAGCAAAACAATAAACACTACACCCAAAAAGTCATAAAAATGCCCCTTTACGGGTCCCCCCGCGTTATAAAAGCAAGATTTAAATTTTGAAAAAAAAATCACCGGAACCTGTTCCAAACCGGTTAACCGAAACCGGTTCGATAAACCGGTCAACGAACCGGTAGAATCTCAAAAAACCTAAACCGGTTCCAAACCGCCGATTTGGCCAAGAACCAGAACCGGTTCTGGTCAAAACCGGGGTTGACCGGTTCGGTTTTCGGTTTCAATACCAGGTCGGGTTGGCAAACCGGTTTTTCTGCTCATGTCTAGTTTAGAGTAGGCAGCAAAACTCATGTTTTTTGCTAGGGCTATTCATAAAAATACCTAGCTTTTGTTTGTATCACTTATTATGTAAAACTGCATTGAAAAATTCATCTTTAGTTTACTAAACCACGAACAGTAGCAAATTTTTGTCCAAGTATATTTGAAATAATCGTTAGATGACGTCATGATAACGTACTGATGTATTGTAGGTGATCATCACTTCAGTTCTAGACTAGATGTTATATATGTTGAGGTACGTAGATAACACTCATAAGAAGAAGCCTTGGTATTTATTGTTTTGTTTTGATTTTTGGTGAGCTTATGATGTGTCAAATTAAGAATCGTAACCCTTTAGGAATTGATTGGGTGCTAAGAGGAATAATAACCAAATGATTAACATTTGAAGTTTGGATAAGTTATTAAATGTGGACTTAACAAAGTAAATGGGCCAAACATACAAACCAGATCAAAATAAGCATGCGAATGGGTTAATGCCTATTTTGGCAGCATTTAACATGGCTTATAGGATAGAAGATAAATGGAATCACATGATCTTTTATTAGCCGACTATAGTATATTGTATTATTGTGTATGTTATTAGTGTATTGGCTATTGGTCCTAGCTAGGAGTGTCAAATGGGTCGACTCGGACCTGACCCGAACCCGAAAAGGTCTTATAGGGTCGGGTTGATTTGGGTCCAACTTAGCTTATCGGGTTTATCGCGTTAACTCGATAGCCTTATACGGTCGGGTTAGGGTCTTAATTAGTTTGTTATCGGGGTATCGAGTCAATCCAATAAAGTCAATAAGATATATGATAACCAATTTACAAATCTTTAATTTATAAAGTGTTGTTCTCTAGAGGCATACACGGCTCTTTATTATTTTATCTAAAGTTTTTATCTATAGGATACTATACCTCTTTTTCGTTTACTGTGGTTTGTTTTCTTTTTTATAGCTCAGTAGCTGACAAACATGTTTTCTTATATATTATACATCATAATCTCATACTACCTCAGACTCAAAGATTTTTTAGAGTTAAACTGATTCAACTTTGACATTGCCTATTTTTATGTGTGTTATATAATACTTAATGCAAAATATATGAATGGATTAGGTTTTAAGTGTATTTTTCATTGGTATACTTTTCATCAAGAACTCAGGTTTACTATTTTCTTGGATGGTGTGATGAGATGTCACACCCGAATAAGTTTAGTGTTCTCCCAAAAGTTGGTTTCTTATTTGATCGTACATCGTATACAAAATAAACATTTTAGCTCAACCAACATGTTAGGGAAATATGAAATCTAAGGTATTCAAACGAGCTAACTTTTATTTAAAAACAGTAATGTTTTAATCAAAAAAAAAGTAAATACGATAACATACCACGTTTTTAATTGTTTATGATAAACAAGCCATATTATTGAAAATGTAATATCATATCATATAAATAATAGTTTTATAATATATGAAAAACAGTAATGTTAATAAAAAAATGTAAATCGATAACATTACTGTTTTAATTGTTTATGATACAACATATATATATAACATTATAAAGCACTTTCTCCCAACTCTAACAATCCTATTTCACAGCATTAAGATATTTTGGTTACTACATTTTTTATTTTTTTCTTAACAAATAACCCGATAGACCCACCCGGCTAACTCGTAACCCGATAGACCCGATTCCTTATAAGGTCGGATTACGGGTTAGTTTTTATTTTGTGAAAACCTAATATACTTGACCCGATAAGAACCTTAACCCGATTCACACCCCTAGTCCTAGCCCATCGCCCCATCTTATATAGATTATGTAACGCATCACCGCATTAGTATTGTGTATCCTATATAATCATGTATGATATGGAGATATGCTCAAGAGAAATAAATTGATTTTATGGTATCACAACCATAAAAATCTCAACAAAATTCCTGAATATTGTTACCTTCCCATCTTTTTCATCTTTCTTTCTCTTTCAAGACCCTAAAACATTCCAATGAAAGGTGATGACACCACAACTACACCATCACATACCTTAATGTTGACAAACCATTTTGTGTCAAAAACATCTAAACTTATGCTCCCCTCACCTTTGATATCGATAAGTAAATTATCACTAATGCACGTACCTTTATTTAAAAGGGTTAAAATACATTTTTTGAGGCGATATTATACTGTGTTGAAAGAGAAGACACTAAATAATGGGGCCATTATTCAGAGCGGTTAAGAATCGCAACAAAAAAAGACATTATCCGAAGGGATTTGTTTTTATCCGCAACAATAGAAGACGTTTTCTGAAGGGCTTTGTTTTTAACCGCAACAAGAAGTAAGATATTTTTTCTAACTAAAAACTTATATTTATAAGTTAACCATTCTATAAAATGAACCATGATTGCATTGAGAACTGTTCCAAACAAGTTCTAAATACAAAAATAAATTTATTTATTTTGTTTCAATCTAATATCAAACATGAAATTAAGCTACACACAAAATACAAAACACAAAATTTCAAATAACTTAGACAAGTTTTATAACCCAACAAATATCCATTACAAATTTGATATCCAAAACAATATAAAACCTAAACATCTTTTTGAATTGTATAAAACATAAACTCCTAAACATTAAACAACTTGGACAAACATAACAACCTAGACATGAGTTTGACAAACATAAAAACCTAAACATGAGTTGGGTAAAATGAAAACCTCAATACCCAGAATAAGATGAGTAGAATTACGGTGCGGAATTAAGAACATGTTCATCAATATGCTTTTGTGCAATAGAACTCATATCCTCCCAAAGCTAAAATCAAATCATGCGAAATATAAAATCAAATACATTATTTTATTTTATTAGAAAAACTAGTATATAAATACTGATAAGTACTTACATTAACCGAAAAGTCTTGTTGTAGCCTAAACATAAGTTTAAACATAGCTAACAACACGTAATAGTCACATTCCCGACTTTTGTTGGTGACACCAAACTTGGATACCAATTATAAATTGCAAATAGGCAATAAATAAATCAATTTGCACAAGTATATAGATATAGGTAGATGATTTACCTTAATCATAGTTCAATTTATATGCATCTTACAAGTCCTAAAAGCCAAATAGTGTAAGTTAAAATACTTTATGTACTCAATTGTCAATTTATATTCACTAGACATTCTTACCTTTTCACAAGTGATGTCAATTTGTACATACAAGGGGTTTTTCTCATGTCCCTATTGGAAGAATCCAATATGTATCTCATCTTTGTTAGAAGAATCCAATATGTATCTTATCTTTGTCAAATGGAAATTATGAATAAAACCCAATGAGGACTACAAGAAAGGTTAAACCTTTTAGTATAAACAAAATATGCGTTATTGAAATCATATGACAAGCAAAGATTTGAAATGTACTCTTGCAATTAAATGCAATGAATATGGTTTTGTCTCGGTGTGCTGCAAAAGTTTGATGAATGTGATCCATTGCAGCCGCGCCATTGTCTTCATGGCACATTCTCAAATGGATGAGTAACTAGTTTAAGAACGCACATTTGTAGCGACCCGAAAAACGTCATTCAGCATACCCATATAAATGTCTAAAATTAAAACAATAAACATGATAAAAATCAATAATAATATATAATACCAAAACTTATGACATTGTTAAAAATTATAAAGTTAATGAGCTTACATCGCCCACCAATGTATAATGGTAGTTGTTCATCATCCATGCTAATAGTGACAAATATTCAACATACTCGAACACTCAATATACCTCCTGGGTGCCACATAACAACGATATGGTCTTCTCGGTCAGGACGTTGTATGAACTTGGATGCTATTCTCTGGATTTCTCATGGCCTCTTCAGCAACAATGCCATGCATTCCTCAATAGTGTTATTCCCGTTTCGTGTAGGAAGATCTTTCTTCGAACCACTCCAACCTGGCAACACTTCCATGCATTTATTAGTTGTGTTATCCTCTTATCGTATTAGAGGACTTTTCTTCGAACCACCCCAAGAAGTTATGGCTTGTGATGACAACTCTTGTTGAACTTGAATTGGATATATATATAAGCTACAAATTCAATGATTTTTAAGCAAAATGATTAAACTTGTTATAAATATAAAGAATAAGAGTAAGAGGGAAAAAGACATATAAGAGGAAGAGATTGTTAGTATTGAATGGTCCTTCAAAAAGTTACAAGCATGTGGTATATATACATGTGAAACACTAACTTGTTACTGAAGATGATGAATAGCCATAAGCCCATAAGCCCATAATATTTTACAATACTCCTCCTTGGATATTCATCGTTTATTATACGCACTGCCTTATTAAAAACTTTATCAAGAAAAACCCAATGTGATAAAAACTTGATGAAGGAAAAGAGTGCAGTGCGCATAATGCTCCTCCTCAATTTAATGTATATATTTCAAGCATCGAATGCTAATCTTCTGAACGAGTTGCTCAAATACTTTTGTTGTCAACAACTTTGTAATGAAGTTCTTCAAATTGTTGATGTTAATAATAAGTCATGCAATGATGACAAAATATATGTGTAGCTTCCAACCCAATATCAAATGCATTGGTTGGAAAGTATACAATGTGTGTATAAATATTAAAAGAGAATATATACTCTTATGACGCATATTAATTGCAGAAGTAACATCAAAACCTCAATTGCACTTATGTATGGTACTTGAAGACCACTTATTTCTTAGAGACATATGCAAAAGCAATTTATATAATATGTGTCCTAAATGATTTTGATCCTTATAAGGATTCATTCAATTTGATCAAATAAAGTTATTGAGAACTTTATTATTTATTTCTAGACGTTGAAGTTGTGAGCTATGCTTGAGGCATTACATATCCTTTGTAGAATATGAGAGCTCTAATAAACTCCATTTTAGGGAAAAATAAATACTTATCTCATAAAATATCAATAAGATATTTACATCCACCTTGAGATAATATGTCTCTTATTAATCAACTTATTATTTTGTGAATTTATTTATTTCACAATTCAAGTATTAAAGAACATAACTTTAGAGCTCTTATTTCGGTTTCGCACAAAAATCGATGTATATCCAATAGATTTTACACATTGACGTGTATGAACTTCACGTTCCAATACTTTAGTATTTGTAAGATACTATGTCTTTTTATGTTGGTCAGTCATTCCGTTGAGCGCGCATTTGGATATTAATTGATTTCTGATCCTCATCATTCATAATAGCAAGCAATATATTGTATATAGACAAATTTATCGACGTCGTTTTGTTTCCGATTCCATATAATTCAAGACAAGATAGAATTTATTGAGATCTCATTAGCTATTTGAGGTTATTCGGATCCTTAATGTCTAGTGTCTCTTTATAAGACTATCATGGGGTCTTTTACACCTCGAACAACCATCTTGTTTTCATGCTCTATATTTTTCCTCGAGGATTTTATTTGGAATCGAATTGTCTACCATGCTTAAGGCATGTCATAATAAAATAGTTTCCTTGAGGGACAACGTATAATTGGAGCACGAGTAGCTAAAATTTCGTTTTTGGCCAATGTTTATGTATGGCTATTAGATTATCCATTAAATAATAAATTCATAAAAAAAATTGAGGATCAATAGAATACGATCATTCATTCTGAATTTGCAGCTACTTCTCTCCTCCTGAAGGAATTATCCTTCTTCTATATCCCGTATATGTGCATTTAGGTGGAGTAATTTACACAAAAAAATAAAATGGGATATGCTTGGTTTATAACCAAAAACCAATTATAAAAGGGAGGATTTATAATAACATATTGGCATGATGCTAATTTTGTTGTTGTGCATATTATAATATGGCCCCATACAACAACAAGAAGAAGTTTTTCTCTCATTTTCATTTAATAATTTAGAAGTAATTCATCGAATATTCATGATGAAATACTTACTCTGGAATGTTAGGCTCTTTTTGAGCTATTTATCATGCAAACTTGAGGTTGCGATTTGATGACCATTTAGACGATCATCGAGTTTTAAGCTCTAAATGGTTCATACAATGGATTTATGCCTACATATATCCATTTGTTTTCTTTCCAGTAAATTGAGGGATTGAGTCCCCATTCTAGTTGATAGATTAATAATCAACTTCTTTTGAGAGCTAACAACATTAGATTGAAGAATCTTATTCTTTTATAGTTTTCGCATCATTAATGACTCTGGTTGGTGTAACCGGTCATGCCAAAAAATACTATAAGTATTGCTCATAAACTTATGTCTGGCCCTAGTAATTTATCTTTCACTAATATATGTAAAATGCAGTGTGAGGAAGATACAAAAGTAATTAATGCATCCTTAATTTTTAACTTCGTTTTCCTCATGAACACATTTTCTTTTATAATCAAAATGAGGAGCATGAATTCTTATATCTATGGATATAATTTGTACTATCTTTGACATACTTGTACTTTGCATACATCTCATTTCATTTTTGCATAAATAACATTTTTGTTTACTCCTTTCTTATTTTATTTTGCCACTACTAGTGGTTTTTCATTGTCATACTACCTCGACCATATCCTTTATCATGATAAATGATCTTTAAACATTTATCATTACATTATCACATTCACATGAGGGAATATGAATCTTATATTGATCATTTTATCTCATTCACTTGAGGAATTGAGATCTTTATGTTGATCTACTCATCTTTAATCTTGCAACTTGAGGTTGTCAACTAGTTACTTTGAATTAACATGACAATAATTATTTTCACCACATTTATAATCACGATATCTACATGATCATCGTTATTGAGTCACATTCAGTTGAGTGAATGGATCAAATTTAGTAAACGGGTTTATCGTGTTTCTTAAAGCATACCCATTGTTTTGTTTAAAGAAACTTATATCAAAGCATCATTCTCGATATATGAGCATATTCGAGGTATTTAACCATCTCATCGCATATTTTCTTGTTATCATTTAGATGTAACACTCAATATTGCAAAAAATATGCTCACATTTACAATAATTTCTTTCATTTGATGGTCAAATCTTTCTTTTAGATTTGTCATACATTTAACGGATCTTTCACCGTTAGATATTCTTTTTTAATTCAGATCTAACACTGAAATTGTGAGACCGAACTCGCTTATACCTTATTTATTTATTTATTTATGCAACTTGAGGTGCATACAATCATAGCGAGCTTTTAGGATAAGTACTTGCTTTTGTGTGGTAATCTACCATTTAGATTTTACCATAATTTAATGAATCTTTCATCGCTAAGTATTCTCTTTTGAGGTCATCATGAAAAAGAAGATATACCACTATTGTAGCGCACTCTTGTTAAGAGGTTTTATTTTCAATTTTATTGATTCTCCCAAATCTTCCTTTTTAGCATAACATTAGGTTATGTTATTGATTCCATTGATCGAATCATGTTAGAACTTGAGGTTCTAACTATTCTGTTTCTTTCTTTAACATAATCTGAGGTTATGTCGTCTGATTCTCTTGAGGGAATCATAACAGAATGTTATAATCATAATTTGAGGTTATGATATTTTACTTATTTTGAGAGAATCATAATAGAACGTGAGGTTCTTATCCTTTTTCTTAACATAACACAAGGTTATGTTATCTTGATTCTTTTTTAAGTCAATGTAAAATATGAACGTGAGGTTCAAAAATAAAATTGTAACATAACTTGAGGTTATGTCATTGATTCCCTTGAGGGTATCATAGTAGAAGTTTAGGTTCTTTAAACCATCATATTCATAACTTGATGTTATGTTGTTGGATTCTCTTGAAGGAATCATAATTGAACTTGAGGTTTATAAAAAAATATGTGTACGTGATAACAATAACTATGAGGTTATGTTATCGTGATTCATCTAAAGGAATCACAAAGAACTTGAGGTTCTTTAAAAGATATAACAATAATTTGAGGTTATTGTATTTTAATTTAATTCATTGTAATAAAACTTAAGGTTTTAAAATGAATAAATATAATCATAACATGAGTTTATGATATCTTTTCATTTTTTTCAGAAAATTGTGTGATATTATAAGTTTATCCAACACACTTTTTGCTATTTGACTAATCATATAAACACTTAGCATATTAAAGAAAACTTATTTCAAAATAAATTATCCCGATTATTAATATGTTAAACTAGATAGTTTTTTCTTATCGATAGTGAGAATCTTGCAAGATTAGAGCGTTAATATTAGCAAATTACACAATGTACTTAGATAATGAATAACTACTGTATTAGTTAGTTGACTGAAAAAATGCAAATAAATGAATTGCAACATAAATAATTTTTAGTTTAATAACCATAGAACTTGAGGTTCTATAACATGTACGTAATAATAACATGAAATTGTGTTAATTGGTTATTTTGAAGAATGCATAATAAAACTTAAGGTTTATCTTTTTTATTATAACATAACACGAAGTTATATTATTGATTATACTAACTGAATCAAATTAGAACTCAATGTTCTAACTATTTTTTTTTCAAACATAACATAAGGTTATGTTATTTTGATTATGTTTATCGTAGTAGAACTTGAGGTTCATACTTTTTTAAAGAATCATAGTAGAGCTTTAAGTTTTATTTTTCTTTTTCTGTAACATAACATGAGGTTATGATAATGATTTTTGAAAGAATCATATTAGAACTTGAGGTTCTAATTTTCTTTTTCTTCTTTTTTTTCATAACACAACTTGAGGTTGTGTTATTTTTTTCTCTTTGTAGTCACATTAGAACAATCGTTGTTCTTGTTATAATAGATACGAGTCAACATGCAAAATCATGTATTGATCAGTATCAAATAAAATTAATTACATCGATCATATGATTCATATCATACCTCTTTTATAAGATGCCAAATCATGAATGTATATTCTAACAATAACTGTTATTATATGTATAAGTAAAGATATATTATGCATACCAAATCTTGCACAACAAATTGCGGTCATATAAACACACTATGAAAAGTTATACATTTGACATTGTGTTTCATAATCGCATAAAACATAAACAAAATAAGTAAAGTTTAATTAAATAACTGGATCAACTAATAATCTACCTACTATATAAAATAAGCTTTATAAGAACTCATCTTGAAGTAAAAATCTTTAAAAAATGACACCTGTTTCTAGGAAAATAATCAACGCCTCTCCTGGTTCGAGCATTTAATTCCTGAAAAATCAAATCCCTCAAAATAAAACCTTCACCAAATCATAATCCTTCCAACATGAA
>BQNB010012335.1:4710-30803 GCA_026074375.1 Tanacetum coccineum
TGAAACTCTTGGATACCGGTATTATTTATCCAATTGCCGATAGTCCTTGGGTTAGTCCTATTCACTGTGTACTAAAGAAAGGTGGTATTATAGTTTTCACAAACAAAAATGATGAAATTGTTCCAACAAGAACCGTTACGGGTTGGCGAGTATGCATCGATTATCGTAAACTCAATGAAGCAACCGCAAAAGATCATTTCCCTTAATATTTATGGATCAAATGTTAGAAAGACTTGCAGGAAAATAAATATTTCTATTTCCTCGATGGTTTTTCTGGATATTTTTAAATTCCTATCGATCCTATGGATCAAGAAAAAACAACATTCACATGTCCTTTCGGAACATACGCTTATAGGCGAATGCCTTTCGGGCTATGTAATGCCCCAGCTACACTCCAAAGATGCATGTTAGCAATCTTTCCCGACATGATCGAAGAATTCATTGAAGTATTCATGGATGATTTCTCCGTTTTTGGAAACTTTTTCGACAAATGCCTAAACAATCTCGATAAAATGCTCCAGCGTTGCAAAGATGCTCATCTTGTCCTTAATTTGGAAAAATGTCACTTCATGGTCAAAGAAGGAATTGTGCTTGGACACAAGGTGTCTAGCGCAGGACTTGAAGTCAACAAAGAAAAAATAAACGTAATCTAAAAACTTCCACCCCTTACTAATATCAAAGGAGTTAGAAGCTTTCTTGGACATGCCAGTTTTTACCGACGATTCATAAAAGATTTCTCGAAAATTGCCCGACCTCTAACTAAGTTTCTTGAAAAAGATACTCCATTCGAATTTAACGATGAATGTCAAAAAGCATTCGAATCATTAAAAGAGAAACTCGCATGTGCTCCTGTAATCGTAAGCCCAAACTGGAATCTTCCGTTTGAACTTATGTGTGATGCAAGTGATTTTGCAGTTGGAGTTGTCTTAAGTCAAAAAGATGGTAAAAACTTTCACCCAATCTACTTCGCAAGCAAAACTCTAAATCCCGCTCAATAAAAATACACCGTAACAGAAAAAGAACTTATGGCTGTAGTTTTTGCATTTGACAAATTCAGATCCTATCTTATTCTATCAAAAACTATCATTCACACCGATCATTCAGCTCTATAAGCACTTATTCAAAAAGCAAGATGCTAAACCACGACCTCTATTCGATGGATCTTACTTCTACAAGAATTCGAACTAGAAATCAAGGACAAAAAGGACAGAAAAATGTGCAGCGACTCACTTATCCCTAATCAAAAATGTGAAACAAGCGAGACAGTAATGTCGTGATAATTTCCCGGAGAAACTCTCATGGAAATCTACACCGTAGTGAACACCTTGGTTCGTAGACTTGGCCAAATTACTAGTCGGTTTTATTATACCAAAATGGAATGACGTACCAACAAAAAAGAACAAATTCTTTTCTGACCTCAAACACTACTTTTGGGGAGGAACCATCCTTTTCAAAGTATGTTTCAGACCGGTATGATCACACGCGATTTATCTGGTACCAGAACAGAACCATTTTAAATCAATCTTTATCAACCACAGACTCTCTCTCCCCCCCCCCCCCACCCCCCCCCCCCCCACCCCCCTTCCACCCCCCAACCGGTGGTCATTATGGACCCAATTAACTGCTAAATAAAGTTCTTGATTCTGGGATTTTATTGGCCAACAATCATCAAAGAAGCTCATACTCTCGTTCGCCTTTGCAAATGCAATGCCATAAAGACCTCGGAAATATATCAAAACGTATTGAGACGCCCTTAAAACAACATTCAAGTATTGTGAAAGTCTTGACATATGGGGTATCGAATTTTATGGGGACCATTCGAAATCTATATAAGTTTGAATACATTTCTAGTCGCTGTTGTATTATATCTAAATGGGCAAAGTCAAGCTTTTCCAACCAATGATGCCCAAGTAGTAGTCACCTATCTGAAGGGAAGCTATTTATGCCATTTCGAAATGCCCAAAGCTCTATTCAGGGACCGAGGTTCTCACTTCTGAAAACAAATTATTGGAAAAAACAATGAAAGATATGGAGTTAACACAGCTTCTCTACATCATATCACCCTCAAACTAGTGGTCAAGTTGAATCACGAAAGAGGCTCTCAAGAGAATTCTTGAAAAAAACTGTTAAAGGACAATCCGGCAATTTGGTCAAGCATACTGATGACGCTCTGTGGGCTTTTCGCAATGCCTACAAATACACTTCCGGTACTACACCATGCAAAATAATATATGGATAAAGTACTGCAACTTACTTCAATAATTGAACACAGTGCATACATGGGCACTGAAAAATTGCCAACCCAAAGCTCATTGCTGCTGGTGAGAGGGAAAGAATGTTTCAGTTACATCGAGTTAGACGGACTTAGTTACCAAGCTTATGAAAAACTTCTACCTCTATAAAGGTAAGAACCAAAAGGTCAGGCATGACAAAAAAATACGAATGAGAAAAGAATTCAAACAAGAAACAAGGTTTTGCTATCTTCACTAAAGTACAAATTACAAACAACGAAGCTCAGGATCTCGATGGTTAGGAATCTTATGTAGGAAACTATCAATATCATCTGGATATGTTGAAACTTTATGGAAAAGATGGAATGACGTTCTTAGTCACATGGCCATCGACTCAAAACTTAACATGACGAAGACAATAAACTTATGGGAGGCAGTTACTCCTTTCTACCCAAAAGAATGACTCTCCCAAAGTACCAGTCTAGCTAAGATCTATTAAAAAAATTATGCGCTTCTCGGGAGGCAACCCGTGCTTTATTAGGTGTGAGGAGTCCCTCTCCTCCATTCTTCTACTATATCTTTTAGTTATTTTTTCTAAAAACTAAGATCAACAAAAAATATGTTCCTTTTGGTGTGCCTTTGTATTGTTTACTCTTATGCAGGTAATTTAGCTTGAAGATATGGAAAATTACAAAGTATGCTCAAGATAGCTCTACTACAGCTATGCACTTCTCTATGCCCCGGGAAGTACCGTTCTCCTTTAATTTTCCCTATTTTATCTCTATTATCGTTATACATGCGGGCATGTTTACTTAAGTGTGTGAGGGAGCCTAATAGGAAAATTTAATTCATATCCCTATGTTTCCCTGTTAAAAACATTCCAACTGATAATTTATGAAATATTCTAATTATATGTTTTCAAATTAAAGTAAAAAATGCTCTTAGTAAGACAAGTCCAACCAGATTGACATTATAGCTTGCACACCCCAGTCCACTAAATTGTGAGAATTTTAAGCCTTTAGAATATTCGGGTATCCACTTTTGATACCTAAGATAATTGATGCCTTTAGCTTGTTCGAGTTAAGGTTTGAATGCAGTCATATGTGTCTATTCCGTCATTACGGATGTGTACTTATGGTCTTTGTCGCCTTTTCTAGAACATTGGTATTGGTTGATAGTTTATGTTTGAGAGAGACGGTAATTTTAAATAGCTCTAGAAATTGTGGCTTAATCATTCATTTATAACGAAGCCTATCACATGAATATGTTTCCCGAAAAGTCTTCGTTCTTGCAGCTCCTTTTAAATGCTATATTGCTGAAATATCTGAAGGTTGAATGAAGAAGCTCTGTGCCAAGCCTTAGTTACCATTTGGTAAAAAAAAGAGAAGTTATATATGTGTGTTATAGTTCAAGAATAAAGGCTTATGTTCGGCGCATGAAGATTAGATCCTCTCTAGTACTAAAGTTCCGCCCTTCGGTTAGGTTTATGTGTTAAGTACAAGCCTATGGTAGCTGTCTAGATTATGTCCGTGCAAATTGAGTGTTCTTCACAAATAGCATATATCAAACCCTATCTGAGTGGCTGAGTGAATTTTAAAAATCAAAATCACTATCCTGTGTAGGTGCTATTTACATGTCTTATGCATGAAAAAGTTATCTAATATGTAAACTCTTATAAAAATCCAAAATTTCTCCACGTCACGGACAAAATGATTTTTTTTTCCGACTTCTATTGCTTGTGGGCAAGCATAGCTAAGTGTTGGAGGGATTTGATAACACCCAAATTATACATGTTTCTTTGGCGTTATTTATGTATATTTGATCATTTCTCGTGAACTTTTGGTACTTAATTAGCTTGAATTGCTTATAGGTTCACTTGAAGACACTACAGGCCCAAGCTCAAGAATCTGTACACTTTGAGAGGTGAATACAAGAAAAGAAAGATTTCTAGCTAAAGTTCATGAAGTCCGCCGCACTTATAACATTGTGCGCCGCACTTTTCTCTGAAGCCAAGACCGCCACACTTTTTCTCAAAGTTTGAAGAATTAAAATCTAATAATTGCTATCGCATTAACTCCTCAAAATCGACGCACTTATTTGTAAGTGCGCCGCACTTCCAGTAAAAGCCATTAAATGCTATCGCATTAACACCCAAAGTCCGCCGCACTTTTTCCTAAGTGCGCCGCACTTTTTCACCCAAACTTTGCCTATAAAAATCGTGGACGAATTTTCATCCTCAAAGCACCTCATTTCACTATCTATCTCATTCTACAAATTATCCCATCTCCACACACATACTTCCCTTACACCAAGAAACACCTCTTTCTTTGAAGGAAAAGATCTAACGATCAAGAACGAAGACGATTTTCTTACCTAGATAATGATGAAAATAATGGAGTTTATGTAAACGTGTACTATTGTTATGAAACTCCTTAAGCCATGAGAGGATAAATCTCTTTTTGACTGCTCGGTGAAGTTACGTTAATCGAATAAGTGTTTCGGTATGATCTTTGATCGGCTTTAATTTAAGCTTAAGTTGCAAACCAATTATATCTTATCTTATCTATTTTTTGATTATCAACTTAGAATTATATAATTCTTATCGGTATACCGAAAGACCCGTTTTGATCTATGTGGTTTTTAAAGATTTGTCTATGGTCTTTAACGTTTGTGCCAAGAAATTCCACTTTTATAAATTGACAACAAAAATAAGCTTTGATAATAATAATAACTGGATTACTTTGGTGACACTTTGGTATAGTTAATACTAAATATAAGTCTTAGTAACCAGTTAGTGTGTGAAAAACATTTTTTTTTTTTTTTTTTTTTTTTTTTTTTTATTTTTTTTTTTTTTTTTTTTTGACAGAATCATTTTTATAATTAAAGTCCCATCTCAGAGGTTCAATTCATTTCCAACACTTATAAGTTATTTTTAACTTATCCGAGTAGTCAATACTTTTTTATCTACTGGTAATAACAAAAATTATTTTCAAAATTTTATAATTCTATTTTCTTTCTGCCTATTTGAACACTACTCTATCCCTGTGACGACCTGGTCTACCTAAAAGATTATACTACATACGTGTGTGTATACTTTTACACGTGTGGTTTTCCATTTAATTATCTAGGATTTTTACTCTTATAATCTAAAGCTTTTGAAACACATAACACTCTCTCATAATCCTCCTCTGACATTGTATTTCCCATGTTTAGCTTTATCCAATTCCAGAAGGTTCCAAGGTCTTCTCTTATTAATATTCACTTGATGCAATCTTAATCATTGATGAATACCTTTTTGAGCTTTTCCATCAGATAATTTCAATTTAAAGTATCCCATTCCCTCCATCTTTATCAATCTATGTATTCAACAATCATTGGAGGTTTGGTGGCTAGAGGTATATCATCAATTGCTACCTCATCATCTTTTTACTTATCTCATATACTTTTTCATCTCTGCCTCCTCTTGATCATCATCTTTTTCAGCTTCTACATGCTCATCTATCTTCTCCTTCTTTGATTTATCATATTCAAGCTCATCTCCTTCTCTTTTAGAACTTTATTCTGTTCTTGTCTCACTGCTTTTCACTACCTCTGGATCCATAGGAACAAATGAATTTACCTATTTGTATGTTTTGTCAAAGAGCTTCGGAATTTCTTCATAACTCCTTCCTTTTAGCTGATTATGCTTGTATCCACCCATATTCTTCAGGTATGCACACATTCTATTCCTTATTTGAGTTTTGGTAGGTGGTTTACTTCTTTGCTCTGCTGCTCTCTGTGATGCAAAGAACTTTTTTCCTTTCAGCTATCATTTCCACTAACATTCTTGACTTTTCTTCAATGGAGAATTATTCTTGTTCTTCAGCTTGGAGTCTTGCAGCTAATTGCTCATCAGCCTCAATCATAGCTTGAATGTTATCCAGTTCTTTAATAATTGCTGTTCTGCTAGCTTCTTTTTGTGCAACTCTTTCTTTTTTCACAACTATGCTTTATACTTCATGAATGCAATCTGAGTTGCCAATTCTTCATCTAGTGCAATTTGATCTTTTTCTTTAATGGATTTCAGGGGGGGGCTCAACCATTTTTGCCTTGCCTTTGTCTTTTGCTTATGGAAGTTGTGTGAAGAATACGATTGGTGTACAATGCAGATGACTTGCTCCTCCTGATCATGAAAGATAATTCACACTTTTATCTTTGGTCTGTGCTATTTAAATAAAAAACAACCTAGCAGTAGTAATTGTTGTGGCAGAAGTTGTAACAGCCTTTGGTTTAGCTGCTTTTAATCTCTTTCAAGTCCGGAGCCAGAAGTAACTCATCACAAGTTTTGTAGTACTGATAAGTAGTAACTACTTCACCAGCAGTAGTAATTAGATCAGCAACACTAATTTCCTTTTCAGCAACTTCTTTTTCCGTAACAACTTCTTCACCTTGTAAATCATCTTGTACATCAAACAACATCTCTTCATCATATCTTTCTTGAGTACTTAATCAAATCAAGTCACTTCTGCATCCGCATCATGATTAGCTATTTTCCCTCACCTGTTTGATATGCATCCTCCTGAGCACCCAAACTAACATCATTAGAGGATTCTACCCTGCTAGCTGAACCAACCTTCCTTAACCTTTTGAGCCCTGAAGTTCTTGACTTCCTTCTCTATTCCAACTGTTTAACTCTCTTCTTTAAACTAGCAATCTCCTTTGCTTGAGCAATCTTTGCTTCCTCCAAATCAAGATAACCACCCCATGTTTTTGTAGTTGGTACGTAGAAATTCATCAATTTCAGTAAGTTGTAATACTATCTCACCATTTGGGGTGGATCACCAAAGATGGGGTAATATAGGTTCATTATTAGTAGCTAATCAGGGATAGGCTCTGATTAGACCACTGTCTTCCTCTGTTTTTCTAGATTTTTTTTTGAGGCTTAAATGATGATGTTGGTGTTATAATGTGGTGTGGTATAGAATCAGTAGGAGCAGCTGAATCTTTACCATGTATTCTGGAGCTTGAAATCCATCATTAGTTTGAATTAGGAGGGGGGATTCTCCTAGAGAAACCGTTCCTTCTTCTCTTCATATTAGCAAAAATTTTCTTGTATGGGAAGGTGTATCATAATCCCTTTATATTTGGACATTCCTTCATAGTGTGTCAGAATACAACTTGCACAACCTTAGATACATTAAGATATTTAATACCCACCCCTCCAAGTTCTTCATCATATGATCAAAAATGTACTTCAAAAAGTTAAATTTTTGGTTTGTAGCAAGACAGATGATAGCAGATTCCATAGTGCTACTAAATTCATTCCAAGCTTTAGTCTTAGCACTAAGGCATTGCAGAATTTCATGGATTAGAAATTTCCATTGGGATGAAAAATAAGCTTTTATAGGAATTTAGCTTTGTGTAAGATATTCATACCTAATGATTGTGGAGATGTTCGAAAATTCATCATTTGGCTCAGACTTCAGTCCCTTCTGCAATCTTTATCAGAAGATCACTTTTCACACTCTTCTCAGTGATGATCACCTTCTTCTTATCTACTAGGGCTTGTATCTGAGGTTCCCCATTAACTGTCTTAGCCTTAGCAGTTGCCCAGAACTGTTGAATGCATGATTCATATTACTGTAGGGCTAAACTGTTACGCATATTGATAGTAAGTGTATTCTGAAAAATCTAATGCGACTAAAACCCATTTCTTTCTTTAGGTTTTTCACAAAAATGCAAACCAAATTGGAGTTTTTTTGTGTAACTTTGGGGTCGTACATTGTGGATGGGTTTTGATTGATTAAAGATAAATTGAGTTAGGGTTGATTAGAGAGTATATCAAGGTGTAAAATCGATTGAATGAGTGATTAAAACCCTTAATCGAAGTATTTATGAAATCACCCTCAACAACAATAACTTAAACTGGCAGCATTAAGTTAAGCCTAACAATATTAACTAACCTAGCAGTAGGAAGTTATGTCTGACAACATTAACTTATGCCTAACAGCAGTAAGTGAACGCCTAGCAGCATAAACTAGTACTGGCAGCAGTAAGTTTATGCTTAGCAGCATTAACTTTGAAATACTAGCATTAACTCTAATTTCATTCTAAAAAGCATTTTCATCATTAATTTTGATTCTCACAAGCTCTCTTTCTGTTTTTAATCTCACAATATCTCTCATTTCCTTTTCTCACCAATTCACTCTATCTGTTTTTATATCACATAACTCTCTTTCTATTTTTTGATCACTATTATTCTTATTTCTTTTCTTACAATTCACTCTATTATTTCTAAATCCTCACCATCAAGAGGCCTTAACAGACAGTTTGGCTATCAAATTTCCATCATATTCTTTAGTTGTTCATGCTGGCCTTCCCCATCTAATGTGTTTACTTTTTAAGAGAGGTGGAAACACTGACTTGTTTAAATGCAGCCTCAAATCAATGATGGCTTTTGCACCATACCAATATGGTATCCTTGGCACCTGGGGACCACTACCTGAATCATTCTTGAGGAAATGACTCATTTATTGTGTGCCATAGATTGGGTCCTATTTTGTTACCACTTTCCTGCCCTCGCTTCTAGCTAGAAGCAGTAGTGGTAGCCCTTTCCATTCTGTCTTCCCACTCCTTAATGACAGTCTCATATGTTACAAAGGGAATAGGTCTACTAGACTAAGATATCTCAGTGGTCCTTTTGGCTTTCCTAGGTTTTTGAGTCTTTTTGGGTTAAGATAATGATAGAACAGTGATTGGTTCAAGATTAAATAGTGAGACAGTTATGGATGTGTGATGGGATTCAGTAGGATTTCCTGACCCTTCACCCACTTTTGCTTGATTGGTTCAACATTTTTAATTTTGACAACAGTATTAAATGCAACTAGGCAGCATTAAGTATACTTGCCAGTAGTTAGTTACTCTAACAACACTAACTTGAAATTCATCCTTAGCTAATGTTCCATTATATTTCAAATATCCTTTCATTAATCAAGACTTCATAATTAACCTCCCCTCAATCAATACTTTAGAGATTAAGCATTCCAATACTTGCAATCAGATATTGAAATCTGCTAACATCAAATGCCTTTGTGAGTAAATCAGCAACATTGTGATCAGTGTGAATCTTGATCACTTGAATTAATCTCTTCTCATATGAATCCCTGATGAAGTGATGTCTAATCTCAATATGCTTAGTCTTTGAGTGAAACACTAGATTTTTAACAATGCAGATTGTGCTTTCATTGTCAATGAAAATCTTGGTGTTCATAAAGTTGTATCCATAATCAAGCAATTTATTTTGGATCCATAACACTTGTCCACATCAATTAGCAGCAGCAACATACTCTGCTTCAGTAGTGGAGTTGGCAACTATAGTCTGCTTTTTACATTTCTATGAAATCAATCTTCTACTAAGAAATTGACAACCTCCTGTTGTGGATTTCCTGTCTAAGCTAGCACTAGCATAATTACTATCAGAAAAAGCCTCCAAGTCAAATGGTGAATCTTTAGGTTACCAAAGGCCTTTATGATGACCTTTTAAGTATCTAAATATTCTCTTCACAACATGAAGATGTGAAGTCTTTGGTGTAACTTAGAACCTTGCACAAGCATAAACAGCAAACATTATGTCAGGTCTAGAAGCTATTAGGTACATTAATGATATAATAATTGATCTGTATAAATGAACATCCACATCTGCAGCTTCTTCATCCTTGAGTAATGCTTTGTTGGTCTCTACGGGAGTGCTTGCTGTCTTCACAGTGGGAAAATAAAACTTTCAAAATATCAACCACATATGTGTCTTGGCTAATGAAGATTCCATCATCTTTCTGTTTTACCTGCAACCCTAATAAGAAAGTGAGCTCTCCCATAGAACTCATCTGGAATCTCTTGTGTATTATTTGTTCAAACTCAGTACATAAAGACTTTTTAGTAGACCTAAAGATGATGTCATCTACGTACACCTGCACTAACAGGATATCATCTTTGTCCTTCTTGTTAAATAAAGTCTTGTCTATAGTCCCTCTTCTAAATCCATTTTCCAATAAATAGGTAGATAAGGTCTCTTACCGCTCTAGGAGCTTGATGTAAACCATATAAAGTTTTCTACCTTGGTAAATTTGGTTAGGTAGACTCTAGTTCTTCAAAACCCTGGAGGTGGCAAACATAAACTTCTTCTTCAATTGTGCATACAAAAATGCATCTCTTCACATCCACTGATAAACAATGAAGTTCATGAATGTAGGATAGGCTAAGAAAAGCCTAATTGCTTCAATCCTAGCAACTGGAGCAAAAACTTCATCATAATCTATACCCTCCTCTTGAGTGTAACCTTATGCTACCAGCCTTGCCTTGTTTATAACCACAATACCTTTATTATCTTTCTTGTTACCAGGGTCCAAACCTTTTGTAATTTGAATTGTAGAAGCTCATCCTGCATAGCTTCTATCCAACTTGGATCCTTCAATGCTTATATTACCTTCTTAGGTTCTTCTTGTGATAAAAAGCAAGCAAGCAAACAATTTTGAAAGTCTTTATGGTTTGTTCTTTGCTGAACTGAACTAAACAAACCATGTCCTTTCAAATTCTTTGTCATTCTTCTTGTTTGAGCGCTGTATTCAAGTCTCTAATAATTTGGTCAACTGGATAATCTTTGTGTATTATTGTAGTTAAATAGACCAGTGACAGCCATAAAAGTCATCTAAATTGTTCATGTCAACCTCTGCACCAACATCTTCATCATCATCTGAATAAACAATATCTTCCAATTCAGGCATATTTAGATCATTTGGAAGTTCAATGCTTATTTTTGGATCAACAGCATTAACTTCTGTGACAACAACATTAACAGTTGAACTAACAGCATTAACATTGTTAATGTTGTTTCCATCACTAGTAGTATTAATATGGTTAGTGATGTTAATATAATCATCCTTCTCTTGATTAATTCTTGACCCCTCTATACTTGGAACCTCACTATCTTTCCCTTCAGTTGGATTTCCACTTTCATTCCCTGGATCTTCAGCATCCTTCTTTTCTTCCTCCCCTGATGGTTTAAATCCAGCATCAGGAGAATCCTTCAGCCTAAAAGAGAATGGTGGATCTTGAGTCCATAATGGTAGCAGTATGTAATCTTTGCCATGTACTGTCTCTACTCTAGCTTTACCTGTATCAGCACATGCTTTTGTTCCTGCATTATCATTAGACTGATTCTCTGCAACAACTGGCTTATAGTTCATAGAATTTGTTAGTGCGTCTATATCAAAAAGCCAATTAGGTCCACTTTATGCAACATTAGATGTAATTTCACTAAATTGTACATGCAGGTTCTCTTCTACTATCCTAGTTCTACTGTTGAATACTCTGAATGCTTTGCTATTGGTAGAGTATCCTGCAAAGAACCCTTCATCAGCCTTTCTATCAAATTTACTTAGGTGATCTATGGTATTAAGGATTGTAACATGAAACCTAAATGGTCTCATGAAGCTTAAGGCAGGTTTTCTACCTAGAAAATTTTCATAAGGGGTCTTGTTGTGAGGCTTGATAACTAACACCTTATTTTGGACATAACAAGCAGTATTAATTGCTTCAGCCCAGAAAGTTGTTGGCAATTTTGAATCAGCCTAGCATAGTTTTAGAAGCCTTATTAGGTCCTATTTTTTCTTTTGTCTACTCTATTTTGTTGTGCAGTCCTAGCAACACTTATTCCCTCTTAATAACCTTCATTTCACAAAACTGATTTCAGGACCTTATTCTAGAATTCAGTCCTTTTGTCACATCTGATTTACTTTCACATTTAAGGTCTATTAGAATTTTTTTTGCCTGTAATAAATATTTTAAGGATTCACTAGTTTCCATAATATAGTGGCTAAGAAGAAACACCCAAACTAATCCTACTATAGTCACCTGTGACAACTAGGCAGTACATCATTTTTCATGAGGCTCTTTACCAAATGTTGGCCTCTAACAAATCCATATGCCAACATTTGTAATGGTTGGCCTAAAATTTAGTCCCCCACACCTACAGCTTGGTCTTAATAGAGGCTTATATGTTGATTTCTTTATGACTTGCAACAATGTATGATTATTTTACAAAAATCTTTAGGTGTTTTCCCTCACTAGTTTGTTAATGTTTTGAAAATTTATATGTCCAAGATCTATGCCTTAAATTAGATTAATTTGAATGTGGCCCTTTGCAAGAGACAAGTTAGACCTCCTGAAAGAATAATCTTCTTTAAATCAAATGTATATGTTATCTTTTATAGGAATACTCTAAGCAAGACCATGATTTTATCAGTAGTTAAAGTAGGAGACAAAACAACACTTTCGTATCTGTAAAAGAACATCTATTTTTCTTGTCACTCAATTTGTGAGACAACTGAAAAGGTTAAACTTTTTAACAAAGTACACATCTTCAGTAATCTCCAAATTTTACTGTACTGATATTACTTTACTAGTGATTCTACACCTCCTTTGGGATCTCCTCAAATGCAACAATTAACATCAATTATTTTCATATCTGAGAGGGTAAGGACTTGTTTCCAGTCATGTGCCTAGAGAATCCACTGTCAATTACTCTTTTCCTGCAATTCTAGCTGTGGATTGCCCTGCACAAAGTAAGAGAATCAGGCTCTCTTGGGGACCCAAGCCATTACAGACTTGGATCTGCCTTGTGCATCAACATAGTCAAATCTTTTAAAATTCATTGATGCACCATTGTGTCTGGAGACATGGTCTAAAACCTTTTGCTTTGGTCTCCAAACCAACATGCTGAGGCCTAACATCATTAAGCATCATTCCTTGTTATAACATTAATACTCTTTTGGCCTAGTAGTAGTAATATTTCCCTTTTACAGTATTTACTGTTTATTTTAAATTACTGTTCTTATATGTGTAGACTTGTTTAAAAGGCCTTCTAAATGTGTATGTGCTCAAATAAAAACATTTTGATGTTGTCTTGCACTATTCACTAATTGGTCTTCGGTTGGCCGGTATTAATTGTAGCAGTATTAAACTTGATACATGCTGTTTTGAAAGTTTACCCTACAGTATTAAGTCCCAAATGTTTTATTGCCAGATTTCATTAAGACTGCTTTTGGAACAAAATTTCCTTTTGGATGAGGGTGAGTCATTCTTTGTGAATTTTGGTGATTTACCCTTCTAGCATTGTTCCATACAGTTTTCTCTACAATTTTCTTTTCATAGAAATCACAATCTTTGATTCAAATTGATTTAACTGCCACATTTCATAACACGTCTTTATTTTTTATCTCAAAATTACTTCCTAATTTCTAAGTCATTAAATTATTCTAGTTTTTCTGGTTACCTCTAGGGCTTTGAATGCTTTTCCTAGGGTATTTAGCTTGCTTTTTGTTCGCTACCTTCTTAACAGACTCCTTAGATGTTTTCACATGCTCATTAGAGTTAACAAATTCTATTTTGGCAAAACTAGGTTTTCTCTGTTTAGACTTAAACTCAGTCTCATTCTCATCCTCATTGTTAGATATCCAGTCTTCAATAAGTGGTTCACCAACAGACTTAGTTTTGACACACTAGTCTTAGCTTCACTTGTTGTAACATCATGTATACTAGTTACTGACTCAACTAAAAATTATTTTTCCTAATCAGAAAGTACCATCATATTTTATGGGGCATGAAGTTCACCATATAAGGTAGGGGAACAATTGATACACCTTCACTGTTTTGTACATACTTTCTCTGACTATCAAACACTTGATATTAACACTTGACTATCAAACCCATCCAGTCTTGAACCTTATCACTTAACTTGAATCTCTAACAGTTTGATTAGTTTTTTAGATGATTTTCCAAACTTTTTATAAAGGTAAGTTTTTATATCATACTCTTTCCTTTTCAGGCCTTTTCAAATTTCTTTTTGCTCTGTTAGTGCAGATCTCTCACTTAATCATCAAGTTTTAAAATCTTTATGTCCTATTAAAAAAATAGCCTCATTCTTTTTATACACGTCTAGTCTAGCCTCTACTGATTCTGACTCTTGCATTTATAAGACGTACATTGTATTGAGACTTATTATAAAATCTTTTGTTATTTATCATAATGTTCTTTGAGAGTTTCTAAGTTGTTTTAAACCATGCTTTTAGATACTAGTAGATACCTTAGATAATCTAAGCTTGAATAATGAAGAACCTGAAGATAGTACTATGCCAATAGTGAAAATTTGTAGGTCCTTCTTTAGCCTAGTCACTCCAGTCATACCCAAGTCCATCTTGAGCCACCAAAGATTTTGTCTTTGTTGTTTCTACTACCACATTCCTCCTTACAGGTTCTCTATTTCTGTTCTCCCTTGGAGCCCTGCACTCCCTTGCAAAATGACCCTTTTTATGACAGTTATAGCATTCCACCTTTGAATTGTTAAAACCTATGGTCTCAGGAACCTAATGCATTATCTTCCCTTCCCAGTCTTATTTAGAATTTCTGGCTCGCTATGGTCAACATAGCCATCTGCCACTTTAGATCCATCTCTTCCAAGTCATCAGCATCAATCTGTTGTAAGTCCTCATCATTTAATTATGGACTGTTGGATTGGTTTACAAAGAAAGAATAGATCACAGCATCACTCATACTATAAGTATTGACAGAGTTAGAACCATAAGCTTGATTGGAACTGCCTGAGTTATTAGAAGACACAAAAACCACATTTTGTGAATTTTGGTTTGTGCTTGATGACCCTTTAATTTTAGTTTTATAAATCTTTAGATTGTTGTATAGGCCATCCATGCTTAAGGTGTCTAAATCAGGTTTGTTCTCAAGATCATGTATGAGTCTTCCATTTGATGGGAAGACTTTTAGAAACCTTCAGTTTCTTATCTTCTTGAGAAACAGTTTCACCCAGAATCTCTTGTTGACTGATAAGATTTTAAAGCCTATCATAGGGTTGATCAAGTCCTTCTGAGCTTGATCTATTTAAATTCTCATACTGTTGCTTTAGAAGTGTCTTTTGAGTTTTCTTTGACTCCTTATTACCTCCAAACCTTTTCTCTATTGCTTCCATCAGAGTCTTGGCACATTTATAGGTATTAAACTTTAGTTGATGTTCATTATGAAGAGCCATCAATAATGTACCTCTTGCCTTTAACTCATTCTTCCTTGCTAACTTCTCTTCTGCAGTTGTAGGAGGATGAGTCTCCCATTTTACTTTACTTCCCAAAGAGCTATCTTGCACTAAGAGTGAGTGCAACAAAAGGTTTTATTATGGGAGGTCAAAATGTGTCAATGTAACAAGTCGATAAACACACACAAACTTTACACCTTTGGGCTATTTTTTGGTTTAGTCCTAAAATATTGCCCTTTCCAATTAACTAGACCGATTATACGAGGAAATCTAGGTATAATGCTGAATATTGTTGAAACGCCTATAATCTTTTTAGTATATATATATATATATATATATATATATATATATATATATATATTCTGGAAATCGTATAACTGCTAAACATTAAAACATGAAATTCTAAAAACTTATTTCATTTATAATATACATTATGTCTAACACCTGTATACGTTAATAAAATAAGCGAAAGTGTAACGTTTAAATGTAAACATGCTTATTCCAAACGCCCCTTTAAAAATTGTAACCAGAAAAGTACATGACTTATACTATAGAAACTTGCTACTGAAAATGCCTCTTGCTTTGGGACATTCCAAACTGATAACAAATGATGGAAATGAGAAGCTCAGCTTGGTATCATCTTACTATTTTGACTACCTGAAACATACATATTACTAATTAAGTACATAAGCATGATACTGATTGGGTGCATGAGCAAGATACTAAGTACATAAAGCACAATACTGACTGACCACACAAGCATAATGTTGAGTGCATAAGACAAAATACTGCCTAAGTGCATAAAATTATATACTGGCTAAGTACATAAAAACTGGCTGATTGAGTGCTTTACACATACTGACTCAGTGCATAATTGACTGAGTGCATAAAGCACACACTGACTGAGTACTTGTAGTACTATAATGTATTACTATAATTGTAACACCCCCAAATTGGGTCGCAGCGGAATAAGGGTCCGGGGCATGTTACTTCATAGATCAATAACACAAGATGTATATAGAATGACCAAAAAGTCGTTTAAAACTGATACATTAGATTTAACAAAGTATTTGTTACATAAGCCGAAGCTTCACTTGTACACTTGTTCAAAATACAAAGATTTCTAGCCCATAACAGTTATACAAAATGTAATGCGACAAAATCTTTAATGCATGATATCCAAATCAAAACCACCAATGTATCCCTTGCACCTCGTGCTTACTGATCCCCTGAAAAACATTGCTTTAAAACGTCAACAATAATGTTGGTGAATTCATAGGTTTGATAAATCATATATTGTAACAGATGCAAACATCATATGTTTGACATCATATAAATGTAATTGCGTTGCCCTAAGCTCATGACACTGAAGCTCGACATAAATGAATACCATATAAATGGCCTACATTGCCCGTGATGATGTTCTAACCCGCAACATCCTATGTTCGACATGGTATACGTTCGTTTGCCCAGTGATAGCTAATCACCCGAACGGGGATGTCAATCCCAATAGATCTATTCATAACATTCGCGCTCACAATCCAGTAACTGACAGTTCATGATAATGGGCTCAACTAGGGTTATCGCAACTTAGGCAACACGTAATCATAATGTAAAAGTATCCACTTGTGTCTAGTTGTAAAACATTGCATGTTTCTCACCCCAAAAACTTATAAAACAAAAGCATGTAAAACGTGGGGCTATGAACTCACCTTGAGTGAGCGAATAACAAGTATATCACAGATAATGCGTCACGTAAATCGTCAGATGCAACCTATTTAATTTAAGGTTGTATAAGTACTAATCACATTGGGTAATTACTACCATGCATAATTCTATATAGCTAATCACCATCTAATTGTTTTGGAAAAATTGTGTTTAATAAGTTAAAACGTTTATATTTCCCGTTGTAGTAAAACTGGCGTAACTTTCGCGTTTTAAGCCCGATTTTGACGTTTCTTATGCCCACGCTTTCGTATTAGGACGAGTTATCATAATTTGACATTTTCATATTTTTGATCCTCTGATGAACAGTACTTTTACTGTTCACACCAGTTATAAAGTTATTTTTATAGTTTTAGTTATCGTAAAACCCGTAAACGTCGTATTTTATTCGTTATAGCTCCGTTTTTAGCGATTCTTTCGAGCACGTTCTCGTAATTGAAAGTTCTATTTATTTATGAGGTTTACAAAAATAAATATTTCTGTCATGAACAGTAACTTTTATAAAAATGATTTTATAAAAGTATTTTTATACATTTTAAGTATATAAACTCGCGTAATTCATAACTTCTTCGTTTTTAATCAAAAAATTACGATTCTTATCATTTTAGAATCCTAAAAATATGTGTAATCTGTTAAAAATACTAAACTTGCTGTTTTATATAATTTTTATAAATTGTTTTATAAAAATTCTTTTATAAATCCGTTTATTTATCGTATAACTTGCTTTTACCGTAACTTTTTCGTTATTTATCCGTTTTTCAAGTTTCTTACATGCCCGGATTCGTCTTGAGATGTAGTATTTTATAAAAGTATAAAATAGATATGTTTATTTTCGAATTTTGGACAGAAAGTTTGAATGGCTTTGTTAAGTCCATAACTAACCTTATTTTTATACTTTCCCACTTTTGTAATCTACCACAAGTCTTATATACCATATATGTTATATATCATACATATATTAGAGTCCATAGTTCCATATATTGTCCATTTGTCCAAATTTATAAGTCCATAATAACACTTATAAACCATAACTTTCATAAGTAACCTTAAATCACTAGTTTTATACATAACCATTTTTACACAATAACCATGAGTGTACAAGTCTTTCCATCCTTTTACAACCTTATTTTAGTGTCCATATAACATGACTAAAAGTCCATAAACAAGATTAACATGTCATTTGCATTACTTTTACTTGTAACATATTAAGTTAACTTTATAAACCCTAATTTGTATTTATCCATTTTTACACCAAAACAACATGGTACAATCCTTTTACATCCATTTTAACATGATCTCATTAACATCATAACATGTTTAAAAGTGAACAAATCCATAATTATAAGTAAAAATCCTTTTTACATGTTAAAAAGTCCTAAATGGTGATTTTGCTATAAAGACTAACATATGCATAAAAACTCATGAAATGAAAAGATAAAGGTGCTAGATAACCTTAATGATGAATGATGATGTTGAGAAATAAGAGCTAAACCCTTGCTTAGACTTAAAACCAAAGCTAGCAACCAAGAAAACCCTAGTTTTCCATATAAAACCCTAGCTTTCCTTTTCTTGATAAATACTTGAAAATGGTTAACCAATGCTTGGAAACATCTTAGAATATCTTAGGAATGATGTGTGTATGTGTGTATGGGTTGTAGAAAATTTTGTATGGTTTGTTTAATTGAGGAGTTTTGAGCCGTGGGTTGTACAAGGGCAAAAGGGAAAAGAAAGTTGATTTTTACTAAGTGTTTTGTGTTGTATGTGTTTCTTACCACTTGCATACTAGTATATATGAGATATTACATGGTCAAAAAGATGCAATAGTATTCAAAAACAAGATGAGGGTCTTAAGGAGAGTTGTGGTCTTGTCTTTGGTCAAAGAAACATAATATGGCTATGTTTAATGAGCTAGGAGATGTACAAAGACAAGTTGTAAAGAAAATGTGTGATCTATGTCTCCAATGTTGTTGTTGCCGTGGATATGAGGAGGGAAAAAGTTTCTAGAAGTCTTTTGTAATATAACACATTATCTAGTAAAAATTATACAAGTTACAACTTGTACTTTTCATAAAAGATGTTTACTTGCAAGTATTTGTGTATTGCTTTATTTTCTAATGTACAAAGTGACTAACAACATTTACTTGGGTAAAGTTCAATAAAACTTTGGGTATTGGGTACAATCGTGGGTATTTGTTGAAGCGTAGATTAATAAATGTGGTTCCGGGTATGCCTAAATGTATTTTATCGCGAAACGTAATAAATTTACGCAACCAATAAAAATTAAATTGAACAATGTTAATAATTATCCTCAAAATAATTACTTAACCCTTGCTTGATGTAAACATTTAATTGTTTGATGTCCGTTTACATTGAACGCTAATTTTTAGCTTACGCGATTTTACTTAATACATGAAATTACAAGCAAACGCGTACGACACTAAAAATAAATAGTAGATTTATCGACGTCGTCAATGACTTGAAAACATGGGGTGTTATAGCATGTGCCAGATTTTAAGTTACTCTAAAGACATCACATCTCTTAGCAGTCAAGAGAATTTTTAGATATTTAAAAGGCAAACCAACTTTAGGCCTTTGGTATTCTAGGGATTCTCCATTTGAACTAGTTGCTTATACTGATAGTGACTATGCTAGAGCAACTCAAGATAGGAAGTCTACTACTAGAGGTTGTCAATTTTTAGGAAACAGGTTGATATCTTGGCAGTGCAAGAAGCAAACTGTGATTGCCACCTCTACAACTAAAGCTGAATATGTGGCTGCTGCTAGTTGCTGTGGACAAGTACTCTGGATTCAAAACCAATTACTGGATTATGGGTATATTTTCATGCATATTGTCATTAATATTGATAATAACAGTACTATTTGCATTATTGAAAATCCTGTTCAACATTCTAAAACAAAACATATAACGATTAGACATTATTTTATAAAGAGCATTGCAATGCTAAAAAAAATTAATTCAAATGGTTAAAAATTCATACTGAGATAATGTTGCAGATCTTCTTACAAAAAAGGTTTGATGCAAGAAGGTTTCAGGTACTTGGTCTCAAGTATTGGAATGCTTAATCCTTAAATGTCTACATCTTTTTATGTCTTTGTAAAAGTTTTGTAAAAGATTAGTATTGTTAGTCTTGTCAATTAGTATTGCTTGTTATACTTAAGACTGCTTGTTAAAACTGTTGGTCATACTTAATACTGTCAAAAAGAAATACTGGATTGTGTATTTTTTGCTCATGGACTAACCCTTGCAAAAAGCATATAGAATACTTGATGTTGAATGCTTCACCTTTTTGAAAAAATTGGTTAAGGGAAAGTTAATGTTTTGGATAACCACATTTAAAAAAGTATAACAATTTTTAACTTTTATTCATGGGTTATGCATAAATATGGATCCTCATGAATTCTCACATGTCTATCTAGTCTTTTCTAGTGTGCTTGTGATGAATAGAGGCATGTTGTTGTATAATTATTGAAGACAAAGTTAATACTGTTAGACATCTGTTAATACTGCTAGGCAGAAAATTACTACTGCCAGGCAAAAGTTAGTACTGTTGGGATGACATAAGAGCCAAAGTTACAACTGTTGAGCAAATTCTTATCCCTTGAAGCATTATTTAAAGGGAGGCTACTTATGTCAATATACAGTCAAAGCATAAATGGAAGGATATGTTATATCAAAAATGTGTTAAAAGAATCAAAAACATCTAGGCATGTCAAAAGAGGCTGGGACACCAAGATACCTTAGTCTAGTGGTCCCCCTATAAAGGTTGGTGATGAGGCTGTCCATAAAGAGTTGGGTGATAGAATGGAAAGGGCTGCCACTACTGCTTCTAGCTTAGAAACAGAGCAAGACAGTGGTAACATCAAATAAGACCCAATCCATGGCAACACTTAATGGATCAAGTCTTTAGGGAATTGGTTCAGGTAGTGGTCCCAGGTGCTAAGATACCATATTGGGGGATGTAGATGCTCAAACTAGGTTTGAGACTATATCTAAACAGTCTCAAGAGGTTACACACTTAGACGTGGGGAGGACAGTATGAAACTATTGGAATTGATGGAACTTTGTATACAACTGTCAAGTAAAAACAGAAAGAGTGATTTAGTGAGCCAAAAGAAATGAGAGATTAAGTGAGCTTAAAAATAGAAAGAGAGATGTGTGAATAAAAACAAAAATGAGTGATTATGTGAGCAAAAATAATTGAGAGATATTGTGAGCATAAAAACAGAAAGAGAGCTTGTGAGAAGAATCAATTGATGATAGAAGTCCTTTTTGGAAAGAAATTGAAGTTAGTGCCGGTAACTTAAAACTTAATGCTGTTAGTTTTAGGTTATTGGGTTACTTACTACTGTTAGGCATAACATTGTGTTGTCAGTTTAAGTTAATGCTGCTAGGCATAATTTAGTGCTGCCAATTCAAGTTAATGCTGCTGAGGGTGATTCTATAAATACTTCAATTCAGGGTTTTATTTGATTCTTTCTTCGATTTTAATCATTCAAACACTCTCTAAATGTAAACCCTAACTCAATTTCATCTTTGATCATCAAAATACAAAACAATGTCAACCCTAACTTTTGCTGACACTCACAACATGGTCGCATTCTTGGAAAAACCCGCTGAAAGTGATGGGTTTCATGAGATTCTTGATTTTCTGAATGCTAATCAAAGTCGCTATGCATTGAATGTCAATCCTATCATCTTGCATTCAACAGTTTTGGGCAACGGCAAAGGCAAACACTGTAAATGGTGAACGTCAGTTACAAGCCCTAATTGATAAGAAGAAGGTGATCATCACGGAGACGAGCATTAGAAGTGATCTTTACTTGGAAGATGCAGGAGGTACTGATTGTTTGCCAACTGCTACTATATTTGAAGAACTGGCATGGATGGGGTATGAAAAACCTTCTCAAAAGCTTATATTTTATAAAGCTTTCTTTTCTCTGCAATGGAAGTTTTTAATTCATACTATTACACAAAGCCTTAGTTCCAAAACCACTGCATGGAATGAATTCAGTAGCACAATGGCCTTTGCAATCATATGCTTGGCCACAAACCAGAAATTTAATTTCTCTAAGTATATCTTTGATGCTATGGTAAAGCACTTAGAGAGAGGGGTCAAGTTTTTGATGTATCCACGATTTGTTCAAGTGTTTATCAATCAACAACTTGGGGATATGTCACATCACAAGAAGATTTATGTTAACCCTTCACACACAAAGAAAATCTTTGCCAATATGAAAAGAGAAGGAAATGATTTTTCTGAGAGAGTAACACCTTTGTTTGCAACAATGATGGTTCAACCTAATCAAGAAGAGGGTGTAGATTTAGGCATTCCTACTGATCATCACCAGACACCCATTACTACTCAACTATCATCCTCTAGATCTCAGAAGAAACAGTCCAGGAGGAAACAGAGGAAGGACACTGTAGTTACTCAAGAGGAGACACAATATGATGACAGTGTTCCTACACCTTCCAATGATCCACTTATCAGTGGTGAGGATAGCATGCAACTATCTGAATTGATGATTTTATGTACTAACTTACAAACACAAGTTCTTGATTTAGAGAAGGCAAAGGATGCTCAAGCAAAGGAGATTGTTGATTTAAAGAAGAGGGTCCAGAAGTTGGAAAGGCAAAAGAAATCAAGACCTACAGGATTAAAAAGACTAAGGAATGTTGGTATGTCTAGAAGAGTTAAATCCTCTAAGGATAAAGATAGTTTTGGTGATCATGAAGATGCATCCAAATAGAGGAGGAGTATTAAAGACATTGATAAGGATGCTAATGTTTCTTTAATTGATGATACCCAGGGGAGGTCAGATGATGCAGAAATGTTTGATACAAATGAAACTTCTAGTGATAGAGGTAGTTTGTAGATATGCCATTCGGTGATAAACCAAGATCAGAGTGCAAAGGAAACGAGAGTAAATACAAAGTGTTTGAAGTTAGTGCTGCTCCTACAACTATTGAAGAAATAACTTTGGCTTAGACACTTATTCAAATCAAAGCAGCTAAACCTAAAGTTGTTACTACTGCTGCTACAACAACAACAACTACAAGACCCAAGGCTAGAGGAGTTGTAGTTCAGGAGCCAAGTGAATTCAGAACTCCACAAGCATCAAAACCTTCAATGACTAAGGACAAAGGTAAAGCAATCATGATTGAGCCTGAAGTACCTCTAAAAAGGAAAGATCAAGTTGCTCTTGATGAAGATTTGGCAAGAAATCTTCAAGTTCAGTTAGAGGCTGAACTTATAGAAGAAGAAAGGCTTGCAAGGAAACATGAAGAAAAAGCCAACATAGCTTTAATTGAGTCTTGGGATAATACACAAGCTATGATAGAGGTAGATTTTGAGTTAGCTCAAAGGCTACAAACAGAAGAACAAGGAGAGATAACCATTGAAGAAAGACCAAGACTGTTTGTAGAGTTAATGAACAAAAGAAAGAAACACTTTACAATGCTTAGAGCTGAAGAGAAAAGAAGAAAGCCACCAACTAAAGCTCAAAAGAGGAATCTAATGTCTACCTATCTTAAAAACATAGGTGGATACAAACATAATCAGTTGAAGAGCAAGAGCTATGAAGAGATCCAGAAGTTGTTTGATAATGAAATGAGGAGAGTAAACACTTTTATTCCTATGGATTCTGAGTAAGCAAAGAGCTAAAAGGGAACAGAAGAAAGTTCTAAAGGAACAAAGGATGAACTAAAATCTGATAAGTCAAAGAAAGCATAAAGTAGTAAAGAGAAAGCTAAAGGCAGCAGAAAGAAGATGCTTGGTAAGAAAAGAGCTAGGAAAGAGCAACAACAAGAATCTTCAAAGAGACAAAGAATGGAGGATGATAAAGAGACAGATGAGCATAAAGAAGTTGAAGAAGTTGATGAAGCTAAGCTGAAAAAGCATTTGGTGATAGTCAAAGATGATGATATAGCAATTGATGCTATACCACTTGCTACCAAACCACTAGTGATTGTTGAATACAAGCTTCTTAGAGAAGGAATAGTGGCACATTATCAATTGATAAGAGCATATGGAAGTTCCAAGAGATATTCTTCTATGATCAGGATGCTTTAGGGAATTGACAGAGAAGATTTGCAGCCTCATTAGAAATTGGTCAAAACAAAGCATGGTGATATAAGGCCTGAAGATGATCATGAAAGAGTGTTGTGAGGAGATTTAAAAGTCATGTTTGAACCAGACATAAAAAGTGATGTATGGAGAAATTTACAAAGATACAAAGTGACTATTTGGAAGTCATTTGATTCATGTGGAGTGCACTTTATAAGGTTTGAAAATGTCCATATCTTTATGTTAGTTGAAAAGAGATATCCCCTCACACCAATCACAATCACTAATATGCTTAACAAGATACTTCAAACTGATTATTGGAATGAGATATGCTACCAACTACTCAAGCTTATGGTAAAGCAGCAAAATGGTCAATAAAAGGTTTCAATGCATCTTCCTGATAGAGATGAAGACTTTTAACAAAGAAACTTGAAGATTCAGAAGATGAACATCAAGTTTAAGGGAGGATTGTTGGGACTTAAAAGACTTTAAGGATTCTTAGAGTTACTACTGCTCAGGTACATAATGGAAATTATGCTAAGTAGTTAGTACTGGTAGTATAAAGTTACCACTGCTAGTTACTACTGTTAGTATAATTTAGTACTGATAGCATAAAGTTACTGCTGTTAGTTGAAGTTAACACTGCTCAGAGTTAAAGACTGAAATATAAGCTAAGTAGTTAGTGCTGCTAGTAGTAATGTTAAGACTGCTAGTACATGTTACTACTGTGAGTACATATTAGTACTGCTAGTACTAATGTTACTACTGCTTATGTTTATTAGTGCTGCTGGTATAAAAAGTTTATGCTGCTGATTACAACTGCTAGAAGACTTACTACTGTCAAGAGGATAAAGACGGTTTAAAGAGATAAAGATTGTTTGGAGAACAAGAATACATGTAAAGATAAGTATTGAGATATTTTTGTACAAGATATGTATAATGTATTTGTTTAAGAGATTACGTTTATGTTTATAAAAGATTATGATATCTTAGGAATGTATTGTAAGCCGACTATGACTCCTTAGTCTATAAAAGGAGGCTCTATGGCATTAGTTAAAAAAACTAGTTTATAAGTTTTCATAGTTGTCAAGTTGAATTAGAAAATCTTTAAGGTTGTAAACCCTAGTACTAGTGAAGAGTACTCGTATTATTGATCTAATAATATTAGAGCGTTTGGTTATATCTTTGTTCATTCACGATTACTGTTCTATTCGTTATACTTCTAGGTATTAAGGTGTAGATTCCGCATACACTTTAGTACACATACAAAGTTTCTACAACAAGTTATTTTGGATTTATCCAAGGTAATTTAACCTTAGACAACCTAAGGAATCGATCAAGGATTGGGATCAACACCAATTTCCACCGAATTCAATTGAACATGCCCTAAGCATATCTTCCAAAGTTTGAATGGTACACTCACTCCTACCATCGATTTGTGGATGTTAAGCAATACACATATCCAGTTGCGTTCCCAATGTTTTCTCTAGCTATTGTCAAAATTATGATGTGAAACGACTGTCACGATCTTATATGATTGACACAGGCACACCGTACCTTGCTACGATCTCATTGATTTATAGTCTTGCGAATCATTCCATCTTGTAATCTTTATGAATAGCTAAGAAATGCATAGATTTAGTCAGTCGATCAACAATGACCCAAACCGCGTCATGTCCGCTACTGGTTCTCGATAACTTGGTTATAAAGTCCATAGTGATCTTCTCCCACTTACACTCAGGAATCTATGGCTGTTAAAGAAATCTCGAGGGTTTCTGGTGTTTTACCTTGACTTTAAAACAAGTCAAACACTTGCTAACACACATAGCAATATCCTTTTTCATTTGAGGCCACCAATATAAGTCTTGAAGATCATAGTACAGCATGTTTGCTCCATAATGTATAGAAAACTTTGTTGCATGGACTTCAGCTATGATCAAAGTTCTCACGTTGCCAAATGCTGGCACCCAAATT